>JAHZNE010000967.1:0-40403 GCA_027744055.1 Callyntrura sp. NNG-2020 | reverse complement strand
CACTTCGTTTGGAGAAGTACTTAGATTATGCAAAAACATAAAAATCGAAACCCTAGTCATCATCATGCTTCATCTGTGGATTTCCAGGTTGAGTACATGTACTACACAGCAACCTTTCTACGAGCGCAGCAACTTTAACGGTGTTGTTGCCTCGGCTTAATATCACAGGAAACTTGTTTAGTGGGCAAACTTTTTGAGCATTTGAAAGCCTGTGTAGTTAATGTACATATTTAAACACAAAGTGCGTGTGCGGGAACAGAAAGCGTAATGGTTTCATCCGTTTACGTATGCATACGCGTATATGCAGATAAGTTTTCTCTGCCAAAGTGAATTTGCACTCAAGTACTCATTTACACAACGTAATAATGCACGTGTAATGCCCATTGGACAAAATGAAAATGGTGATGATCATGACGATGATGATCAGCTCTTGAATGGAGCAAGGATAGAGAGCCGGAGGAAATGAGAAAAAAATCAGAAGTACAGAAACGTGGGGCTATCTGCATTTAAAAAGTTTTTTGAATGTGCACGGCATCATTACAAAGCAGTATATTAGTCTATTTTAGCAGAAAACAGTGTTGTTTTCAAAAATACTTATGCATACTCACCCTCTCTCTCTCTTTCTCCTCTCTTTGTTCTCCCGACGAGTGGATGAACTGCTTGAGAAACATAATAGCAAAGGATTGCATTGTGTGTTGTTGTACAACAAAATCATTATAAAACATCAGGGAAAAACAAAGCGGCTCTCTCTCTCTGCTGTCGTCACCACTTCAAGTTTAAATCCTTTGTTTTCTTCTCAAAAAGAGAAAATTTTGGTTCTGTGGAAAGTGGTGGTAGTGGTGTACACAGAGCATCAAGTATATGATGGCGATGATGAGGAGAAGGAGGAACTCAAAGAAAATGGCTGGGGATGACTAATGATAATGAAATCCCTGAAACAAGAGAGGAAAGAAAGAGAGACAGAGAGAGAGAGCGAGCAAGAGTAGACAAGAGGGTTTTAATACTTTTTGTTTCTTTCTGCTGTGGAAGCTGTTGTGAGCGTGGTCGTTTTGCTGACAAGGACAAAACCTCCCAGTTCCCAGCTTTTCCATCAGTTGTACTCAAACCCATGAAAGAGGATGCCCGCTTTAGAAAAAGTGGATAGATATATATACACCCTGAGTAGGTTTTAGCATGTACATTTGAGAGAGCGTACAAACAAATGGTTTCATTACAGACGGACTTATTCGTTCGACATTTTCTTGATTGCTTATAAGTACTCGGAATGAACAGGGTAGCTAATAAGCATTCTTTCTCCCGTGAAGAAGTACTACCTAAGCAGCAGTACTGCACACCCAACTTGCATTTACCCGACTATTACTATCCTCATCATCGTCATCACCATCACTATAACCATTCTACCACCAAATGCCACAGTAATTTTGAACCGTCTATCAAGTCAACCATAGAAAGGGAATAGGGGGATAGTGGCGGAGCCAACGAAATAGTGGCGGACAGAAAAGGAAATGAAAGAAGCGGAAAGGAGAACTTAGCGAAACGAGCAACAAACGAATCGAAACATTAGCGAGAGGTATTTTTAGTTCAGGCGACCTTTCCGGACCTGAACTAATAAACTGTGCCTTGTTCGCTTCTTAAAGGGCTTAAAATAGCGTACAACAATGCAGTCTATATACGTAATATGAGACGTAATAGCAGACAGTGGCAGGTATATATGAAGAAAACAAAAGCATGCATGTCTACTTACTTCATTTACTACGCAATAATAATGTGTACTCCCATCCATCTATCCCCATCACCAACGACCACCACGACGACGACGACGGCTGCTACTGACTCCGGTATGGAATGTTCTTCTTTTTAGCTGAAATTTCAGAGTTATTAACTTGACTACTCCTGCTTCGTTTGAACACGCCCATAATAAAATATGTAAAATGTTTGACTTCAGCTTTCTCGTTGGTTAAACTCCCTCCCGAAGAGAGATAGTTGTAGTGTGGCTCGAACTGCCACCAAAATATCCTGCATATTAAAACATGACGTATTTAAACTGTAATGGAGAAAAGAGAGGCAATGTATATTGCAGTGAGGGAAATTTTGTATTCTGTGGATGAAAGCGGTGGTGGTGTAACAAACGAATAAGCTGATCGACACGGGGAACGACATAGCATATATGGATGTGAAACACCAGTTGACAACCTACAAATTTTCCGGGGTTCAGAGTAGAAGTATGAAGCTAAACCAATGTTTTATACGTTCAGCTATGGAACTTAGCAAATAAGGTAATGTCAATAGAACATGTGATGGTAATGATGGTGATGATGATGATGATCGAGGATAATAAATAGAAATGAACGAAATAATATGTACTTGAGTGACAGGCAGGAAACAGAACTGCGGAGGAATGGCTTGTTGTGTGTATATTTTAGCCAAAAGTCACAATCGTATAACATATTGTGTATGAAAGCATTTTATGCGTTTGCTCTTTCACGTACATTTGGCTTGTCCCTTCCGTTCTTGACTCACGTAATCATTTCATTATATGAAGTTTGCGTCTATAATCCCTTTGTTGTCGATTCCTTGCTTCTCGGGTTCTCTCCTGATAAATGGGTACAACTTGTTACTAACCAGGCAGTCTCCGAGGGGGTTCCATCCGCTTTCATTTCTTTGGATATATTTTTGTCCGAAGATGATAACGACGATAATGATGACTTCCCAGAGAGAATACTTACTTTCTGTGTGGCGTAGATACAACCTTCATTTCCAATTCTACCTGCTCCAACGACTTCACAACTTGTTTGTTTGTTTGTTAGGAGGATTATTATTGGTATTGAAATTGGAAAAGGAGGCGAGGCTGTATACCTAATATACTTGCATGGGATACGCTATAATTTATTTCTACCGATAGGCCGTACAGCTTAACAAATAAACAACGTAAATGAATGAGAGAGGCAAGGCAATAACTACGTCCGCATCTGTAATTCTTAATAGGAATTATCGTCAAAAGATGAAAAGGTAAGCTGTATTAAAGTAACAACAAGAGGCACGGAGAGAAAGGGAGAGAAAGTTTACTGGTAACAAGTCCCTGCCGTTTTCTACCATAAAAAGAGGCACATTAATGGTGATGAATCGGGCAACAGTAACGAGACAAATCAAAGCGGGTATTTCGAAATGATAATAATATACTTATACGTTTTTTCTATTTTCTCTTCTCCCTTTGTGTGAGGGAGTTGTTACTGTCATTATTTTCATTTAACTTTTGCGTTCCCGTTTCCAATCATTTTGGCTTGTGCACACATACGCAATGTGTACTTTTGCTTATTAACTTTTACGGTCTTTGCGAAGTCTTTGCAATATTGGTTGCTCCAATCAAAAATAACTTTAATCATAAAAAGTAAAGAAAGAGGGGGACGATGATAATAATGCTGACAGTTAGCGGTTGTGAGTGCACACATGTAAAAGTATGCTGGTTCATTTCAATGTAAATGATTACCATGATTTACGAAGAAAGGAGAAAGCATATGTTAAGAAGATACCAAGAAAATAACAGTGTGCTTTGAAGAAAGAAAAGAAGATGAAAGTTTAAAAGAAAAATAGATAGAAATTGTACGCAACAGTAATAATAAGAGCATATGTAGCAGGGAAATGAGAATCATATCATGCTTGTGTAGGCACACTTTTTCGCATACATGATGCTGGATAGTTTACGTTTTGAAGATGGTTTCTTCATACCATTTCTAGCAATAGTGTATAACTATCAACTATCGTTTCAGGTTGTTATAATGTAATGCAATAAAAACCCGCCTTTGTACTCGTTTTATTTTCTCTTACTTTCTCCTTCTGAAAACTTGCTACACACAGTCCTGCTTTTTCCACCATGCCTCTTTCTCCCCTTTTCGGGAAAGTTTGCACTTCTTTTTCATCTTCCACTTGCTCATATCCTCTTAAAATATTGCGATATTTTATTTAAGCCAAAAATTGCCCAGTGTGCTACACCCTCAAAAAAAAATTTGTATACGCATTTTCATAACGTTTACGGTACTTCAAAAATGTGCCTTTTGAATACGCACATCCTGTATGGTTTTACTATTTTGGTCGTAGCAACGCATATACGAGAGGGTTTATAATAAGCCAAGAATACACAACAAAGGTGTGTTTCTGGCGTGTTGGAAAGTGCCTGAGTGAACTTGAAGATTTTTCTCTCTTTTTCCCTCAAATTCTCTATCTATTCGGCTCCCCATTATTATTGCAAGTACGGCTTGGAGTAGATATGAATAAAAAAGAAAAAGCTGGAAGCAGCATGAATATCCAAAACAGAGAGCTTGTTTGTGTGCATGTTCATACTCGATGTGTCTGTGTGTGCATGTGTCTGGATTAGACGGATACTTTTTCTTTACGCAGAACAAGCACACGCTTTTTTATTTGTTACGTATTTATGTGAGGAGCATACTCCAAGCTTGCTCACTGCTTGAGAGATTCCGTTGTTCCGTACTTTCACTTTTTTCTTTTCCGTATCTTTTGGAGATGACGATGATGTTGTTCTTTATTTTCTTGTTACGCTGGATACATGTGCTTCTCATAAAGAATATAACATGAAACTACGCATACACAACTTGTCTCCTTGAGCGTTTCCCTTTTTACTTGTTTTTGTGGTGGCATGTCTGGTAGCACATGAGGCAGAGTATTGCACAAATAGACAAATACACACACACATGTATATACAGTACTTTCCACATTAGTCGGAACAGCGCGGATAATATAATATCGAATAAAATATAATATAATGTGATGCTTTCACTTTTCTTTGCAACTTTTATAAGCTCACAAAGGACCATTATATTACATGCATAACTCTCTAGGAAAGAGATTTTCATGATGGGATTACCTCAAAAATGTGCCTCTTCGCATGAAGATCGTACGGTGCTTTCAGATGAGATACCTTTTAAGAAAATGTTCACAACAGATTTTTACGTATATGTATTTACACGCCTTTTGAGGGGAACAATAACTAGCAAAAGAGCGTAAAGCAGGAAAAATATGTTCTGTACTCACAGGACAGTAGGACACACTCACATTGGGGTTTGCGCTGTCGTTATTGTTTGGGAGTTAAGATAGAATCACATTGTAATATTACTGGAAGACGCGTATTCCCTGACTGCATACTTAGTTTTTTTATACCATACCATTATTATTGTTTGCAACCATAACCATCATTCTAAAAAAAATCTTACACAAGCACATTTCTATCATCATACTACTTCTGCTACTACATGTTTACACTACATGTGACATATTGGTAAAAAAAATATTTACATACCTTCATTCCATTCCAAGCAAACCAACCGGACGTTCAATCCCAATTCATGCATGTATCACATCTACTATAGCTTATAATATTCTAAATTTTGATTATTTTTATGCGAGTGTATATGGAAGGCGTATGCGTAGAAAGAGAAAAAAGAGACAACTTCAAACACGGGCTGATGATAAAAAGCATCCATTCGTACCGAACTACCAAACAAGCACATATACACATTGTTCAATAGGTTTTGAAAAAATGCTGTAGTGGTGTTTTTGTGGAGAGAGTCCGTATTGAGTACACATTGATACATATTATTGTACATCTTCCTCTTTGTAGTCACGCATAAACCCATATTTTGGACAAATGGACGATTCAGTTGTAAAAAAGTGGATTTTTTTCCTTTGCCTACGGGAAGCAGTTTGGCAGATGGATAGACCTAAGAGAAAGTAGTAAAACATTATAACCATATTGTCTTAGGAAAAGGGAAATGCGCGGCCTTTTTTCAACTAATGCGTGTTAATACTATTTTAGGTATAAGGCATGCGTGCATAGTGAATGCATGCATAAATGTAATGTAGACCCTTTTAGGTTTGGTAAAATGAACGTTGAAATGGTTTATTTCACTTCCTTTCCTGGAGACATTTTCCCTGGTGAGGATGTTTTGCTCGTTCCCGTACCAAAACATTTTTAGCAAGTTTAACTACAAGAGAAGAGGTATGCCTTTTATATGTCGTCGTCAAAATATTATGCTTTATGCATGAATGTCATTCCCCAAGAAGTACTTTATTTTCTCTGGGGAAGCATTGGCAGGCGTTCCACTTACAAAGCATGGAAACATCGCATTATGTGGAATAACACACATGCCTGTATTATGAAAGCAAAATGCTTTCCCTTTTCTACTGCTTTTAGCTGAGGGCAAAATTTGGGACAGGGGAATGTCCTTATTGTCGTTATTATTTGGAATATTACAGTATTTTCTGCTGTTACCACTTGATTGTACATGAAATTGGAAAGGGAAGGACCTTCTACCAGTGTAGGGACTAGGGACACTATTTCGCTGTGAACAACCACGAAAAATGTTATGAATTACCAACAGGTAGAAAATGTTTGTGTTCTTCTGAAAAAATTGCCGAAATATGCAAAATTAAAGAAAGCATGAATGTTTTCGTTGACCCAATTTACGAAACTAACAGGTTTTCTTGTAAAGTTTAAAAGAGATTTATCACAGATTTTAAAGTTGTATAAAAATCAACATAAATTAGATGCTATGATTGGCATAGCATGAAGCATGATGCTAATTGTGGCCACTTAAAATTAAATAGCAACTTTCTATCGACAAACGAAGAGCGGAGCAAATGTTGAAACATTGAGGACATAATAGGTTTGCTGACCTCCTCTGTAACCGTAGGACAAATAATTATAAAGTTGTTTAGAAGTTCAGCATACAAACACAAAGATGTTATATGTTAATTAGTTATAAAACGCTTTTCCTTTTGACAACAGATGCTACCGTATAGTTTCATATAATTTATGCCCATATCTCTCCACGAGTTCAGTATTTTTTATCGTTTCCTTTCGGGTTCTCAACTAAAAGTGGTAGCGGTCACCCAATTTCTTGCTCTCTATATGTCTCTCTTTCTCCACTTCAACCACGCTTCTTCATCATATACCCAATTTTCAAGACAGTTTCCCCTGGAGAAATAACGAAGAAAGGATGATTATGAGCAGCATGAAACTTACACGACATCTCCTCTCTTGACATGATTACATGTACTTCTGACATGATGATGACACACAATATGAACGAACACCGGAGAGCAACATAACAAAAACATTGATGACTGATTGCTGTCTTCTTAACATCATACCAAGAGGCTTTAGTATTATTACGACATGCACGATGACGACAATGCCCTGTTCACTGCTGCAATTGTGCCAATCTGATGGAATGAACGTCTCCTCCTACCGTAATAGCCTGGAAATTTAGAGTCGAGCAGTCCAAAATGTCCACGACGGGAACGAGGAATCATCACGCGAGAACTTTATATATCGCTACTCATCACATCCTAACAAAAGTGTCATTATTCAGCGCTCTGCAAACACATACACACATATCACCATATTAAGTTCAAGTAACCAGCTTAGAAATATGCCCTTCCATGCTTTAAATGTGTCGTCGCCCGAAAAAAACGGAAATGGGCCAACAGGCTAAAACTCTACGGCGAAAAGCTCTCTTGTCTGTCGCCTTGCTAGTGGCAACGCTCTACACACGACACCCATAGATTTGCGTCACCATTCATTTGTTTTTTCTGTCTTTCTCTCTCTCTCTCTCTTGATGTGTCTGTGTCTGTATGCAATATAATAATAACAGCTCCGACTACTTTCTACGCAAACCTCACTAAAGCGTTTCTTGCCATCGTAGTCACCATCGTCATCATATCATTCTCATCGTTGTCACCGACGACTTTGCCCATTTCCTTTTTTCTGCACAGTTTGCAGTTTTGCAAAATTTTTATTGCCTTCGGGCTCTCAAGTCGAAGAAAAAGAGATGGAAAAGTGGAACTTCTCATACAGAGGGAACAGGAGTGATATGATGATGATGATGATGATGATGATGAACCAGCATCATTGCTTCTGATGGCAGTACATGTTACCATATAATGTTCTTTGTACATATACGTGTGTAACAACATAACAAGAGAAAGTAAAGAATAGTAAGTTGAGACGGAACAAGTCAAGTAGCAAAAGCAGTAGTAGTTTCACTGGCGACGGCAGTGATGTCAGAGCCCACGCCTTTCTCGATTTTCTCGTTTTCAGCGAAAACTTCAGCACAAAAAGAGATTTATCAGTTTTGTACTTACATACACAGAGAGAAAAAATGCCCTCCGAGAGAGTGAGTAAGAAGGAGTAGCAGCTTTTTGATGGTGTACGTAATAGCATTAGCGGTAGGAAACGCCACACACACGGTACTTGGTTGATCTGCTACTACGGCTGCTTGTTCTTTGTCGATGATGCTCCACCGATGCTATATCACTTGTCAACACCCATGTGTTTGCCATCCGGGAGAGAGCAGGAGAAAAAAAGGCAATGAAAGAAATGTCACTAAAACTCTATTGGCCCATTCGTTAATGTGCTGACTGACTGATATAGCGACAGAAAACTGAAACTTATAACAACCCAGCACTACTTCAGCGACGAGAAGAACAGGAACAAGAAAATAGACTTATCGATAATAACAGTAATACCATCTTCATGTAGTCTTCTTATCCATTCTTCTTTTCTTTACTAGAAAGAACCACAGATACTACCACCACCTCTGCTGGTTTTTTTCTCTCTCGGCGATCGCTGAAAATTGGGGAATAACGTGTATAACACCGTATCCCGTGTGTCTGTCGTTTTTACTGGAGTACGATATAGCAGTGACACTGTCATTCGTTGGGTTTGGCCGTGTGTGGCGAAAAAAGTGGTGAGGTGAGCTCTCTTGCGTATTTCGTACTTTGTCTGGATATTTATGAGCTTCAAAGAGAAGCCACTTATCTCTGTGCTGCCGTTGCTATTCTTTGCTTAAACATCTTTTGCTGCGGTGATGTATACAACCGAGTTGCCTTTTTTAAAAAAATGTAGAGCAAGAGTGGATGGATATGGTGCAAAAAAGCAGTTATAAATGCGTAAAACTCGAAACTAGCAGAAAAGCGTTTTTTTCTCATTTTAGGACCAGCAACTCCCACATTCTTATTTCCGCTGTGGAGGATAGGAAATGACGTACGTCTACTTTAAAAACGAGCATGTGGACATTCACAAATGACTTTGTCTTCGTTCTAGCATACTTGTTTTTTTCATTTAAAAAGGAAATTACAATTATCTGAAAATTGGCTATAGGATACGCTTGTATTCCCTCTGTGTGTGCTTCAGCGTAATTAGTTTGTGCTTTAGTCTTCCATGCAGAAAAAAGATCATTATTCCAGTAATCACGATGCCATGCTCGCTCTACCGTTTCCGCTTTAGTTTCTCTGAAATTAGTACAAACACATTTTCTTTTCGCTTTTACTACATCCGGCACTGTTCCAGTTTTATGGGATTTACAAAAAAAGGTTCTACTTTTTAGACGTACAAGTCCTCATTTTACTTTCATCGGCAAACTCGAAAATACCAGTTTTTTTTATGACAAATCATCTTTGTCATTTATTATTTTTAAGAAGAGGATCAGCAATATCCGTTCTAATAATGCATACAGCTCACGTTATTAGTATTTCATGTACAACTCCAAAAAAAGCGACAATTTTTCTAGAAATGTACTATCATGTTTCTCTGTTCGAGTGCTACTCTGGTCCCCCAACAAAATTAAACACTTGACAAGAAAAAGTCTGTTTAAAGCATTTGTTTCCTTCCAGAAATTGATACACTCGCGTTCTTACTTTCTTTTTTATGTATCAATTTATCTTTTTGTCTGAGCGACTCCTCCCACATCGGTCGTAAAGCCGAATTTTGGCTTTTTACTATTATGTAACTGCTACCCCATCGTAACTTTATCTCTTTTTGAGACAATAATACGTTACACTTGTCATGTCCCACCATCCCTTCACCGTATACAAAACACACACACACACACAGTTTGTATCTCCCTCATACAGTACGTATCGTTCCTATTTTTGCGCATTTTTCCTTTGTTCTACATATTCAGCCTGGTTGTCACACAACTCTAGTAGGTATCCCTTCCCCCTTGTCTCGTTACAAAGAGAGGGTCTAAACTTATTATACGTTATTGTTATCCCCTTGTAACGCGAAACTCCGTACATAATGAGGTAAAACGAAAGGGAAGAAAAACGCACCAGTAAATGCAAAATGACAAGTTGGTCAGGAGCCAAGCCCAGTAAAAAAGCTATATTATGTACATACTTAACAGTTACAGGAGAAACACACGCAAATTCACTCCTAAATAAGTGAAATAGTGCCATACATAACATATGTTTCTACTCGTTGATAAGATTTTTTTATACCGGGCCAGGGCCAATTCATCTTTTACTTTTGAACACACGAACACTGAGGATATAATTGGCGTATTGTTGTAAAAAGAAGGAGCAGTAATAAAAAGAAAGTGGTTGATGTACGCGTTTTTTACAATGTTGGGCTGTGGTATAATGTTTTTATTATTGTTGTTGTTCGCAGTTTTGATGGAGCAACTCTTGTAACACTAAACTTTATTTTGAAAGCACGACGTCGCATTCTAAAAAAAGTTTTCAATACAAAAACACAAGTATTTACTGCAATTTTAAGAGTTTTTATTTTTCGTCATGTCTCAGTTCCTTCGTATTCGTAGTATTATCATCGTTAGCATCGTCACCATAAATTATACTCAGAATTCTAACAAACTTTACAGCGCCATTTACCGCGATGCAAATATGCCATTACACCATTACTTCGGCTCGGCTTGAATGGAATGTTATGTGTGAATGTTTTCAAAATCGTGTGAGTGGGTGGTGGTGGTGGTAGGCTGCTACATTGCTAAAATAATTGGCATCCAGTGGTGATGTGGTGATTATGTAACGTGATATGTACAATATTTTCGAAAGTTTTTGAAAGAAAGTTGTTATCGAGTTTGTTGAAAAGTTTTACTTTTTTTCTTTAAATTATTTTCAAGACGACAATTATAAAGGGTGCAGAGAAGATAAATTGACATTTTTTAACCGTACAGACCGTACATTTCCCTCGTCAATTGCATTTTTTGTAATAAGGTGCCCATATGACGACAAGCTATGGGGTAATCAATAAAATATCGAATTTTCTACTGCAGCGGAAAAAAGAGCAGGGCACTCTATTTCAGGAAAGCGCCTTGTAATTGTGTTCGTGATAATTACTACAAACAAACCTGGACAAATATAGCTTCTTGAGCCGTTTCATGTCACGAAAATAAACCAAATCTATATCCCTTTAATTGCTTTAATATTGCATTGCATTAATACTGATATAGCAGAGAACCAGCGAGAGAGAGAGTGCACTGCATTTATCATACCTTTGTAAATCGCCTGATACGCGGAGCATGCCTCATTTTTCACAATAAAATGTCTGCGGTGCGCGCCCATACTTGCACGAAAAGAAGGATACAGCGAGCAAGTTGAACTTTGAGTAATGAGAAGTCATCATAATATTCTTGGGCCAAGTAGTAGTAGTAATGCTTTCCTTAAAGTTCCATCTTCATAAACTCGCCGATCCGTCAATGTCAAACCGTTTTCATTCTTAGTTCCATTTTCCTCTTATTTATTTAATTCAGAAGGATAGTCCCGTCAAAACACACTGACAACCATGCACAAACTTGTTTGTACTACAGACATGGCATTGGTGTTCTGCCTGACAGTAACAGTATAGGTTTACATTATATTCATATTTGAACCACAAACTGGATTCCGATGTAGGAGCAGACTAGACAATGAAACAGTGTGGTGTGGTAGTACCGGAAACTTCCAAAGTATCCCATGTGGGCATAAATTACGAAATTTCGTAGCATCACGCACATTCTCACATAATACTGTACAGTGTGCGGTTCCACCGTTAGCCTTCATTGGAACAGTCCGTCCATCTTGTGTGATGTCTCACTTTGCCGTTTACCTGAAACCTTCGTATCGTATATAGCATATGTATCCCTTTCATAAATTATACAGTTCAGTATCGTTTCCCAGCCACAATTATCTACTGCGGCCCACAGATACCAGGCTCTGCTGTATACACCGTTATGGTTCCATAAACGCCAAAAAGCAGCAGGGGCCAAACTAGTCAACTATTTATAAACGCAAAAGGAGAAAAAGATGCCAGCAAACGAGGAAGACAACAGCTCACGTATCACGTACCTCTCTACTTACCACCGCAACAGTTATCGTTGGACGTATTCTACAGCTCGTTATTCCACTTCCTGGAAGCAGAAAAAGTGGAAAACATTTCATTTTTACTACCGTTACAATACAACAGCACCAACAAACAGCAGAACGTTTTGACGAAGAGTACATGTTATTACTGATGACGACGACGATGATGATAATGACTAGCTTTGTATGCTTCATATTTTTTCTTTAGTACACTTGTGTTGTAAATTGTAACAGGAGGAAACACGAATTTTAGCTTTGAACCCCCTTTCCCCTTTTAGTTAAGCACTATATAGTCCGACCAAGCATACTATCACCAAGCAGTACCGACATTTTTTCGTATATAAGCCCGTGTCACTTTCTCGTGCCACCAACTATATTAAATATGCATAGTAGAGCATGCACTTAACATGCAAAATATATACAGATAGTCTCATTATCGCTTTTCATTTTGTTTCTTTCCGTGTCATCCTCCATCCTTTCGAAGGAGAATGTGAGGAGAACAGAAAAATGATCGCCGGAGTCACGTATTTTCGACATTCTTATATGAGGCTAATTTAATAATTTATTACAAAGGAAGGCAGAAAGGACAGACGACAGACAGGGTGTTTGTGCACTGCAACGAGAAAGGTTTAAGCTGTAAAGCAGCAGATATAAAGAGTACCAAAAGGGTGGGTACACGCTTAGCACACCCCCACAAACATAATGTAAATTGAGTGAAATGAGGCTGAAAGCAGGAAAGCTTTCCTTTTTAAGGAGTAATACATACATACAATCTCTCCGTCTCCCGGTACAAAATGGTAAAAGACGATGCATGCATTCACTCCAATAAACTTGCCTTGTCTCTCTGGTAGTATTTGGAAAATCCCTTTTAAAATTATATAACCTTTTCGCTTCATATGATATGATTATGGTGCATATTTACATTTCCCCAATACATATCCAAATACCTTGCTGCGTTTGCATGAAAATGAAGTGTTGCATGAAATTATCATCCTTCTCATTTCTCTCCTGCCTGCTGAGACTTAGCAGTGACAACAAATGCGGGTCTCCGTTTGTAAAAGGCTCCGCGAGAGATATCAGAAGGATGTCGCGCTAACCAAATGCACGTTTGTTTGCTTTTGTTCAACGGGTGTAGTAGTGATTCATTTATATTAATAAACATGTTATACATTATTTTACATCGTTACACTAACTAACCAACTTAACATGGCAGAGAAAGAGCCGCGCTGGCAAAACTGGGGAAAAATAAGCGGCTGGTGACGACTTTGATTCATGGCAGGAGTAACGTCATCACAGGAAGGAACTGTTAATACATCATAAGACGAGTGTGTGCCCTACAAAATGAAGACAGCAGCAGCGGAGAGGCATATCAGACAAATCCAAAGAGTAACACGAACGGATACACACGGGGCAAATGATCATCTTGGCGGTGCACGGATAAACGCCTCCTGTGAATATATAGCAATAGCACACTGTTATTATTCCTTTAGCAATAAAGCATTTTAAGAGTGATAAATGAGTTGCAGTAAGTACAGTCGAAAACAACCACTTTTTGTAGGTTGGGAGAAAAACCGTGACATGTCATAATGTCAGTGCCTATATACACCACAGAGCCAGCCAAAAAAGCCACGCGGCATAGCCAAGCCACATTGTCGGATGATTTGCCAAGAAGATAATAAATGAGGTGGAAATATTGCGTTTTCTTCTCTTTTTCCGTCTTTACTTCTCCAAACCCATTTAGAAGTGATATGATGTGGGAAACAAAAAAGTGAAAATTCTTTCTTTCATGGCTCATGTATGCGTGTGTGTGTGTGGATGTATATGTGGTTTCGTCCTACTTGTACTGCTTCCTGTACACTAAAGTATTTTAGTGGAGGTTTACTCTAAAGTATTATTGCCGTGTCCAGCAATATTAACGTTATTAAGTGAATGAAAGGTACCTCGCTATGGAGCACCATATGTTACCTTTGCCATTGTGTTACCACTGCTGCGTTCCCCCACCGCTGCTGTATCCCCACCTTTTTCATTATTCTCTTTTGTTTCACCTTTGAAAGGTGAACAACGCGATATTTTCTAATGGAAAGGCATATAACAGCATATTAACGGTTTCCGGCTTAAAATTAAAGGTGCTTTCTTTCGTGTGCGCAAGAGAACCGTACCGTGGTGCATGTATGCGGTACATGCAAGCCCCATTCTCATCGTCGTCATTCTCGCTCTCACCACCACATTCTCCTCCTCATCGTTTTTGCTACCAGCGCGTCGTAATAATAATTTTCTTCCTTTTCATCTGCCCTGAAAGTCTGAAGATAGCACGAGTGAAGGTAGTAAAACAGGATTTTTCACATGGTTTTGGCTTTGGCTGACTGCAAAAGGGCTTATAATGGCTTTATGCTTTTGCCCTCTTTTACTTTTCTTCTGTCTTCATTTTTAGAGGCTATAACATATCGGAAAGCTTAGTGCTGCAACACGACGGCTTATTCGTACGTGGTTAATCCCTTGTTCACACCATCAACATCATCAGCAGCAGCAGCAGCATCATCACTACTGTACTACCATCATCTATTTCTTGTCATGTCAAGAAAATGCTAGTTTCTCAATCTCTTTCCCTTCTCTACACCTTTCAAACTATTTCTCTTCCTTTTTCTCGACTGGCTGCGTTCTATCATTCTAATCACATGCTGACAAACAAATTATACAACAAACTCAAATAGCAACAAGGCTGTACATATTTCTTTCCGCATTTATTATTATTATTATTAACACTATTATTACCTCTCTGCTTGTTGATGGTTTGAAAGGATAAATGGAATACTGTAAGCCTCGTTGGTAAATTACGATTCAAATTGGGAACATTCAGTTGAGGTTTGCTGCATGCCCAGAAGGGGGCTTACAGCAGACAATATGGAGGAAAGTCCGAGAACACTTTGAACACTGCTTACATGAAACAACGGATGGATTTAGGGAGCATTGATGTATCAACCAAAGTATTTTCTACAAATTACTTCCAACTGGTAGCCTTTCAGGCATTTTGCACAAGTACCCCTAAAGAAAGGAAATTTCCAGGATAAAATCCTTATTAATAACATGAGCTAACGAACAATACGTAGTATTTCATAGAAAATTCTGAGCGGTCATGTAATCGTCAATCATATACTTTATAACCAGCAGCATTATTACCTCGTATCGTATTGCAGGATTTAAAGAGAACAATACAAAATACAAATGTTCCTGTCAACAAGAAAAAAAAGAAAACTTGAAATTGTGAAGAATTACACAAATCAGCGCGAGGTTCATAACAAGCTCACTTAATATATGAAACTAGCCCTAGATTTATGTGTTTCTGCCAGACCATTTCAAACTGACAAAGGAATGCCCTCACTTATGCATAATTGAGGTACGAAAAGCAACGAATGCAGGATTATTCATGATTTATGTCGCAGTGAAAGCGAGCACTATTTGTTACAAAATCCTCTGCATATTGACTATTTTAATCGACACACAGTAAATACCAAATCTTTCATTTTATAACAAAATAATACAAAATGAAACGAAATGAAATAACATTTTTCGTTTTAATTAAACCAGCTTGTGCAAAGAGTTTGACAGCGTAGGAGTTAAAAAAATATTCTGAGCAGAAATACAAAAAAATACTAAAAGGGAATACAAACTGTCTGAATACAACATACATTTTATGGCTCTGTGGCCCCAAAATGCCAGACACAACCATGCGTCATTCCTGTCAACAGAAACAAGATATCAAAGTTGACAAGCAAAGAACGTACGAAAGCGGCGCCGTACTCAGCAGATCGAAAAATGCCAATAAACTGCTGGATTGTGCATAGTACATCAACGGAAATACATAAATACTTTGGCACAAAAAAGAAGGACAAACTGACAGATAAAACCGTGCATTCAAAGGTAAACACCCAAAACACCATCAGGTTGAGGTAGCGCAGAGAATGGTGGCACGACAGCAGAGTTATATAGAGTTAGACATGTATTTGATAATAATAATATTCAAATAAATGTAGGACATGACACATAGATCCAAAAGACTTGCCATAAGAGCTTCAGAAGAAAAGAATTTGGTATGAATCTACTTTTGAAGCCATACGACGACAACCATACTGTGGGGTACTGATGAATAATACGGGCGCATGCACAAGCACAATGCTTTGAATGCTGTCATGTCGTTTTAAAGAAACAAAGTCTAACTGTCGAATGTGTTGCTGTATAAATATAGATGAAACATGTGCACATCTATTCCCTATAGTGCATTGTACAAACAGGATAATATCTATGTATAACGTTTTTTTTCTGTGAATTTCCCTGGGATTTGCTAGGCTTCTCCCTTGCTTTCTTGAATGCTGTTTCAAATCGCTGCTGGAAAGTTGCAAAGCGAAAAAGTATCGATTTTTAAATATACCCAGTTTGACTGCTTCACGCTTACTCGCACACACACACACATACACACACACAATGGTAATGTAATGTGTGTGGGTGTGCGAGAGCCGGAGAAACACAAAGTACAAATATGTCGTTTTATACGTAAATACATATATATAATAAATATTTGCAGTATATATGCAACAAAAGTACGCGTTTGTTCAAGAAATGATTTGTACCAAGAGCCATATGTTAGCTTACATGATTTTATGCCACTGCTGTTGCCGGGCAGCTTCACGGCTCCTGCTGCTGCTATTGTACATAATCTCCCGGAAGAGATGACATCCGACGTCGTCCTTCTTTGGGGGCTCTAGAGAGTGAGAGAAAGCAAGAAACGGGAGATAAAGTTTTTACCAGAGAGAGAGAGAGCGAAAGAGAAAGTCGAAGAAGAATAATAAGCGTGAAAGGCAATGTATACACACACACGCATTGGCACAGTCTGCATTTTGTATGCGTTTAATGCTCCTATCAACAACGAATGACAAAAAGATTGACCTAGTTACTTGCTGTTCGAAAGAGTTCTCCACTTTCGATCTGTTGCGACTCTTTCAAATGTAGAAACAGAGACACACACACAGTAAGAAAAATCAACACGATATTGTAAACAACACGAGAAGGGCAAGTTAGTAGTTAAATTTTAGCGACTTTTCTACTCAACGTACGCGCTACCGCTGGTACATCACACCACCAGAGCCGGGTGTTAAATGTGATATTTACACTGTTTAGTAGAGATAAAGCTCCTATCGCCTAATCCCACGTTCACCTGTCAGCCTGCAACTGCTGAAGGAAGGCGCTGATTTGAAAGGTAGATTTGACACAAATTGACATGCGTGACTGAATAAATGAGATATGACGTTGTGCGTATACGTTACTATACTTTTTACTATCTTAGGACTTAAACGGTTCGTGTGATAAAATACGACAGCAACAACGAAACAAAATTAAGCTGAGTTACTCACTGCGATCAGCCAAACCAACGGAAAGAACAAACAACGTAGCGGGCATAATGTGCACACACTTTGTAATCTAGAATGTTTGCAAATGTTCTTCCAGTGTTGTTATTATTGTTATTGATGGTGATGACCATTCTGATGTACTTACAAATGTTGTTACGTCGAAAAAAAGGGAACTTCTTTTTTATACATTCATTTAAGCCTTCTTCCACTTGTGTAGAGGTGTGTCTTTCCAATGTACATAAACAAAACGGCTTTTGCTGGATGCCATGTAACTAAACTAACTACAAAAAACTACTTACACTGTACTTTAGAGAAAGTAAGTAGTTTCCTGGTACGTGAGAATAGTGTACCAGGACAGGATTGTTGTTTCCTCTTTCGCATTACAACAACAGTGGTAGTAGCGCGCCTAAACTTACAAAATAATAACAAGAACAACAAGTTTGGAATTTATGAGAATGGATTTTAAGCAGAGAAAGTAACTACGACTATACACACACACACTTACGCATGTGAGCTTCTTAAAAGTCGAGTTGAGTTTTGTGCTTAAGAATGTCAAGAAAGCTTTCTCCCTCCGTATTTTTTCACTAATGCCTTGTAATATAAAACAGAGAAGCGTGTATTTGCATTCGTGCTACATGTTAAAACTTAAAACTCTAAATACACACGTGGTGAAATAGGCACGTAATGTACATACCCTGTATACGGTACTACTATACTCTCTGTTTTCAGAGAACTTCCCTGATCGTGAGTGAGTATGCTTAGTGTAGCAGCAAATTGAATTGGCAAATGTCAATAAACAAAATCATGTTTATGTTGTGTGATAGGGCTTAAAAAGTGCCAAAGCAAAGTGTTATTCTTCTCAAAACACTCTTGCCGCTGAGGCTCACACGTTTGCTTCCTTTCTTTCTCTTTTCCTCTTCTCTCATCTTCCTTCTCTCTCTCTCTCATTCGTTTGGCTTGCTTTGCTTCCCTGCCAGAGTGAGTGGTTGATGTGCCCTGGTATAGTTGTTACCACTTTTATACTCCTGCTGCAGCGAATGAAAGGAGGATGATACAAGGAATAAGAACAAACATTCTGGCAAATAATACCGTTCATGATGTATATATGGTACAGTAATGAAGTAAGAGAGCACTTTTCAATGTGTACCCTTAAATATCTTTCTCTTGCTCCCGCTTCACGTCCGGAAGACTTGGGCAATAGCATCTATACAAGGAGCTTTCACTACACAATAGAATGTAGGGATATGTTTAAGGTGTGTCGTATGTATTTTCATATAGGGAGGATATCTTGTTTGGGTTTACGTATAATTTGTTTGGATGTACTTCTGTTCATGATTTTCTCTTCTTCAAAGTGATTCTTCTTCTTCTTCTTCTTTGGAAAAGTATTAGGAGTTTTAATGGAATACGCTTTGTTTGTGTAAAAAGTTTAATGCACCATATATCTTTTGCTGCCATACTTTCTCCTCCTCTTCACATACACATACACACTAGAAACCGTATCGCTATCGTAGCCATCATCCTCCCTTCATCTCGCGACAATGGCATGTTTTGTAACACTCGTGTTGTTGTTTGTTGGATGGTACGGTGCGGTGATGATCATCGACATCAACATTCTCTCATCTTCTACTGACACCACGCATGGTACATGTATCTTGACGTAACTAAAATCGTAAACGGGAAGAAGTGTTGTAGGTTTGGCACATGTACAAAAGTTATTTTCATTGAAAATTTTACTAATGATGATGCGGGATCGGTCGTAGTTTGTATTGTTGGCTGATGATGATAAGAAGTGAAACGATTTCCGAATAAAAACTACCAGTCTCTATTGAACTTTATTGGACAGAGAGATTCATATTATCTGGGGATATTGAAGTTCTCGGAATTTGTATACTTCCTATCAAATTCATTACAACTATTTGCTGTTTGGAAGGGATTCTATTGCAGATAATCGAAAAAGACGTTAGGTAAATGTTCTATCTAGTCTTTTTGCAGCATCGGTGGCAAATCTCTGGTGAATTTCAAGGTAGATTCAGCGTGATGATAATGTGTAGTAGCTCTCATACTTCTCATCAAATGCTAGCATAATTTCCAGGAAACGGGTCTGGTTACTTCTGTCACAATATCGATCTGAAGATAGTTTTTCAAGTTACTTAAAGTTAAATGTAAAAGCGTACAATGAACGTAACAAAAAGAACTAAACGATTTCCTTTTTTCTTTCAGCGGGCAACTGTCGACTACCCGAGAGCTGGAAAGGACGCTGGTTTCAGTCCGGAACTCCAAATCCAATTTCACTCGACAGCAAATTTATTGAAGGGAAGGGAACCTGTTACGAGATGTCCGGCGACAAATTTCTCTTCGTCGAAAAGTAAGTAACCCGGTTGTTTTCTCTTGTAATAACATTTTTTAGTCATCATGAAATATCCATCCTCCATCCACATGCTTACAGCAACTTAAAATATGTAGGTAGATATTAATGCGCAAACTATCAACTGCTCGGCAAAGTAATTTAGATACCAGGCCACTTACATTTGGGTTTTAGGGTTTTAGTACTAGTTACAACGTGAAAGACACCTGGGTCGATCATAAATCTGAAAGTAAAGTGGAAAAAATCTGAATTTTAATTTTATTTGAACTCTCGCATCAGATGTGTGCTTGTGAGGTGACTTTGGTATGCAAATTTTAGTACATCTTCTCAGCCATCACTCTCCACCACCACCACCACTGTATATCGCCTCATGTAAGCAGGCATTTTCAGGGGAACTGGTACTTCTTGATTCACCTATGTCCCTCATAATATCTTCTTTTACGAAGCAGTCGTCAATCCGGCCATTTTCAATAATGTGCTGTATGTACCTAATATTCATAAGAATAAATTTAACTCTAAAAGGAAACTGCAGATTCAGGGCACTTGAGCCCATCCACTCAACAACCATCATCATCTTCACTACTATTACTATCATGCCCATCGTCAAAGCTGCTGATCGTCATCATCATCTCCTCTCTAGCAGTGTCTGGTAGACAATGATAATCATTTTCATCTGTTCACCAAGAAATAAGGCAAAGTGGCTTAAACACAAAGTTTGTAGACAAAACCTTTCACTTGCCTACACGCGCACAACACACACACATACTCAAATGGAGACACACATACACACTCAAATAGATTTTTTTCTGTATTCCTCTTGGTCGTGTGTAGAAGGAGGAATAATGATAGGATCTGTCTAGAAATGGGAGGCGATATGATCATAATCATCGATGGCCCAACTATACTAAAACGACACACCAAACCGAGTTGGAAATAGGAGTAGGTTTTATTTAAGTATTCTCCACTCAGCCAGTTCTGTTAAGTCCACTATGGCAAAGAAAAGGGAGAGGGAGAGAAGGATTGCTGTAAAGTGGATGGACCAAAAAGACGACTCACTTTCACTCTGACAAGTATGAGTAGATGACGATGAAAATAAGTGTTTTGCCAATCCACCCACATTGAGAAGAGGAGAAGTAGCCGGGTAGAAGTACTACTAGGAGGAGTACTCCTACTGCAATCCTACACGAATACTCGTCTTGAATTACTACTTTTCCAGTCTTTACTCTTCTCAAGTAGCATAAAGTGTAATAGAGTAGCCGACGAGGAAAGAGGTAATGCATACGTGGTGGTAAGACAGGTATATAATTTAGCGAGGTACATGCATAAACAAGATGGTGGCGGCATGTGGATATGACGGTGAGGACTACTGTGAACTATGCCATTCCACCTCTTTTGTGTGCCCTCATGAAAGCCCTACTAAATAAAACGAATGAACGAATGAATCCAATCCGTGTGAAATGGAAATTGGCCCACGCCACCATCATCATCATCGTCGTCGTCGTCGTCATTGTTTGAATATGATCTACAGCACATACAAAAGACACATTGGATACGATCTCGCACAATGCATATACCATATCTATCGACTTTAGTGAAGAAAGGGAGACAAACAAGTGCTATGATCACCACCTTTCAAACACACCGCGCTCCGAGAACCATCACCACCACCAGCAGCATCTCCGTTGTCCTCATCTTCACTTTTCTTTCCCTTTTATGTTTCACTCTTACAAACTTGCTCCTTCCCAACAAACTTATTCATATGCTTACTTTCTTGAAAACATTACATTGCTTTCAACTTTCACCTCACACAATTTAGTCAACCGAGCAGAAAAAGGTGAAAGAAAATGGAAAGAGAAGGTGTTTGGCCAGATACACACACACACTCTCTCTCTCACACACACCTACATACATACATATTATGCGCCGCAGTATTATATGCACATTCAAAGGAAAGGAAGCCAGAATTCACGAAGTCATGACTTATTACAAGCGCATACACCTTCTCCTCCTCCTGCCCATTGCCTTTTCAGGTTCGTTATTTTCTGCGGGCAAAGAATGGATATGAATAAAATGTAATAGTGTTGAAAAGGGATAATGGGCGGGCACATACGTATGTTCATCTGTATATCCAACATTCAAGAAATCTTGCTAAAGCAATACTAACTTTAAAGTGTATAAAAATCTACCTTTCCGAAGTAAAATCCCACATTTCTGCTTATTTGAACCAGAAGTAGAGCTCTGCTCTGCTGGATTTTTTTTCTTTTTGCCCTGTTATGTTACAAGAAGTCAAACATCGGTACACTAAAACAGTAATGCGGAAAAACTCGTTGTCATCGTCATAATCATCATTGCCAGAAAAGGAAAATGAAGAAGGCTTTAGCGGTGGCGATAAGAAGGAGAAAAAAACGCAGACCGGCGGTAAATGTTTTTTTGGATGTCGCCTTGTCGCCTCTCTCCTCGTCGTCATACTTTGTCACAACCGAATCATATCTGCATATTTTGTTCTACATCATCGGCTGTATGCCAAAGAAAAGGGTTACGTTTCCAAGAACAAGAAAGGAGAGAACATCAACGATTTAAAATGTACGGGGGCATCTTACATGACGCAAAGGTTTTGAAGGTATAAAAGCATCACACATATAGGTACTAGTGTTCGTACGCACAGTACAACTTGAGTAAAAGTTGGCCTCTGTCTGTCTCTCTCTGCGAGAGAAAGGAGGGTGTCAGCTTTTTCACTCTGAATTGACGAGCATTATGACTCCTCATCACGTTTTATGGTTCTTGCTCTCTGGTTTGCATTTACGATAGCAAGTATAGCGATGATGCTGATGATGATCATCATCATCTCCATGATCATCGCCGCACCCGTTGTTGCAATCATGGGATGGTAAATGGCAACGAGCAACATAAAACGGAAAAGGTTTCCTTTCGTCGAAAGGTTAGTACGGTAAAAATTGCCACTCTCTCTTTCTCTCTCACGGTTTAACAAAAACATTTTACGAATAAAAATGCCTATAAATTGTTTCGGAAACAGGGAAACCAGCGTTCTTAGTCAGATGTTATGTTGTAAAGGAAGTTTGGGTTTTCTGTTGTTTTTGCGTAAATGGTTACTAGTTAAAAATTTGGAAGGCGCATTAAATTAAACTTGCTTACGTATCAGCGGAACGTGCCTACTTTATAAGCACGCACCATGATAACCTTGATGGTAAAGAGGTTGTTTTGTTCTTGTGTCAAATAAGAGAATGAACAAACGACGGCTTTACTTCCCGTTTCTGTGAATATCAATGTTTATTCTATGCTGTTTTAGGATGATCAAGATATAATAGTACTGGCAGTGCCATATTTAGCCTTAAATTAAATATGTGAATTTGCATTTTTCATGGGATTAAGTAGTAATTCACTGTCATTTCGATTTGCTATTGGAAAACATTTTTTCTATAATAGAAAATGATTACAAGCAAATCGAAACCGATTTCCTCGAACATCTTTATACATTTATGCGTTGACTGTATTGATAATTAACCGTAGTAAAAGCTTTTATTAACCTTTACCAGGANCCCTAGAACAAGTATTGACATTTACTTCAAGTGTCAAATTACGATTTCTTCTTTTTTCATGTTACATCTCTCTAATTTGCCGTCATTGTTTGTCTATTTGAAGACACGACGGCATCAAATCTGTATGTGCCCTTTCATACAGTAAAAAAATACCCGCATTGTCGAGACAAGTTTCGGATGAAAATCGTCATATCACGTTGCTATTAATTCAAAATATGTATTCTCTTTCGTTCAGATTATTATCTAAAATTGAATTTTAACAGGGAAGATTGAGCAGAATGTTTTTGTAGTTGATCCCGTAATAGAAGATCTTACGTTTCCATTTATCAACATTACGATGAAAATTATTTTAAGTACTACCAACATGTCGTCATTCTCGAAAGATAGATAGGGTAGGTAGCTATCCAATAATATTAAGGTGTATATAGTACATCACTTTTGTTCACAATTCGGAAAAACAAGATTTTCTCATTCACAAAGAAAGTCCTTAAGTAAATTGTTGTTTTGTGTGTTTGGTGTTCTCTGTTTGCTGACATAGATTATGTTAATCTACATATAAAGAAAAAATCTGCGCCATCCGTCTTTTAAAATTGAATGGTGAAAGTGATATTGTTGTTTTTCTTTCTGCTACTGGTAGGACGACATAAAAAAGCCATTCCATTATATGCTATCTTTAAAAAAATCTTGTAATCCTCTTTCTCAAGAAGTTTTTCCTTTATTCAAATTTGTGAAAGAAAAATAAAATAGTAATATGGTATATTTAGTATTCCTGGAAAACGCTTTTGATGTTTACCTCATTCTGTGAAAGGATAAAAGATTCTTTTCAGACATCAAAATACCTGAATGAATTTTTTCAGAAGGAGAAAAGTAGGTTTGTAACATCTGCTGTGCAGAAGATGACACGACATGCTGGTGGCTTTACAAGATATATTGGCTCATTCATATTTTTTAATAATACCACCACTACCACCGTTCTTTGTACTTTTATTTTGTAAATTCGACTTCTGATCTGAATGAAAAGAGGCTCAGAGGGGATAAGACAGGATAAAATTAATAAAGGCTTTCATCGCGTCACCCCTACCAGCACTAACAGCAAGATTTTTGTGCTAAAACTGGCAAATAACCAGAACATCCTATTCCATGTCTGCAATCATGTTCCACGAAAGAAAGGGTTTTCACCATCTCGGATTACAGTACTCATTAGGTGTGCACATGCCACGTTTGGTATGTAGTTGATCGCTAGAATTCTTCAAGATTAATGCAGTTGATATTTACAGGTGACTTCATTCAGTGTTTAACATTTTAACATACAGACGTACCCGAATACATTCGTCTGTACAAAACTTTTTGTGTTCTCCACGATACTACTGTCACGTTGGTTGAAATGATTCCCGCTTTATATAGGAACTCTCACACGGGAAAAATCATGAGTCAGTTTTTTATAGGCGAATACTGCATTGCATTATCGAATATTTTTTAATTCGCAAAATATCCCGCTGAAACTACATGTCGATGAACACGAAACCCTTCTCGGAACATAAAACATGTTCCTCAAGAGCAAAGAAAGAATTTGCTTTGTGGATCTTTGCTGCAGTGACAAAGCGACGCGCGGAAACGACTAATGACATGACATGTATGAATTCGCTACAATTCCTTTGAGTGTATGTGAGCTTGCCAACGAAAAAGTAAGCATATCCCCCATCCCAGCCCAGCATTAGTATAGGTATATACTTAAGAGACAGGCACGATCTTTTTTAAACTCCTAATACTCAACAAAAAACAGGGAAACACGTGCTCCTTTCCTTCTCCCTCCGACACATATACCCTTGACTCGTTCTATCTTCCAAAATTACACTTGTGCAAGTGTGTACCGTCTACCTACTCGTGTTGAAAAGGTACGGATGTCCCCGTTCAAGGTATCGTACGTACTTAGACTTTATCTTTGGTGTGCAGCTATTTGTTTGGGAAATCTTGTATAGATCTGTCCCTGTCCTTAGAGTCCCTTCCTCCTTTCTCTCTTTCCCTCTCTCTCACTTTTTAACGTGACTACATTTATACAGAACACACATGGCATGTTAGAATGTATAGATATACCTACATACACGTACATCGCGCAATGTTTTCGTCATCATCAATGTAATATTTTTTCTCTCTCGGTATCAAGTATATACGCGCCTGTCTATAAACAGTCTCCCTTTATAGATATACCCCTCGCCTTTACGGTACATGGTTATTGTGCAACGCTCCGACTTTCTTTTTTTCCCTTCTTTCCATTTCCTCCGTCTTAACGTTCTGTAGCGCGATACTCTGCCGCTCTGCTGCTGTGGACAGAAATCGTGTTTTGAATTTGCAATCAGCGGTGTCGTCGACGGCAGTGGCGGAACACTACCACCGCCACCCCAAGAATATCTCATCGCAAAGCGGGTTTCATAACAAAAGATGTGTCTCTAGGTGGGATACTACATGCTTACACTTGCCCCATCCTGGCAATGAGCACGGTTAAAGCAGGAGCCGTGTAAAAGTGAGTGTAATAGCTTATGAAATAAGCTTTAATGGGAGTGTTATGTGGAGACACATAAAGAAAGCATAGCTTTGCTGCTTGGATGGAACATAACGAGAAAGACTTCCTTCCTTCTCTGATGATGATGAAAGCAAAGATGCATCTTGTTCTGCCACCGCTTCCCACTGTCACCCTTTATATGGGAGATTTTAGTAATTTCATCTCAGATTTTAGAGAGGAAGAGGGAAATAAAATGCCCTTGCAATGGAGGACGGAAGGCCGTTTCTCGGCTTCCTGGAAGACCAGCAAGATGAGCAAGCTCCTACATAGAGCGCCGTATCTGTACCTCCTTTTCTGAAAATGTAGACAATATTATTTCATTTTATTATTGCAGTACCACTGTCTTTTTTATTTCAAAGACGAAATTTAGATTGTGGAAATGGTGTAGAAAAGCGGAGAGCTCGACGTGAGTCTACTGATGAATACATATTACTCATCTTTTTGTGTCGCCATCATCGTCTCGGCAGTACTGTACCTATACACTTACGTACAAATGCATCAGTGGTGTCATCAGATGATTGGGGGAAGCGGGTAAGTCGCGTCTCTCTACAGAGAGAGAGAGAGAGCGGAGTGAAATGAAAGGGAAATCTTGTTGGGATGTTCCTTCATGATCGTCATGATTGTTATGATCATTACTAGTCATAACACGCTGCACTGCACTATTTCAGTAAATGGCACAGCTCTTTTTAGAACGTTGCGCTTTTTCATCATGTGACTCTCATACAGATTTTTGGGGGCTGTGACGATCATATTATTTTAACGGGCTTGGAATATAATATAAAGTGTAACTTTAACAAGGGGGACCGGATATTTTTATCAGGGACAATCTACTCGATTTTGTGTGCCTTTTTTGTACTCGTACAACATATCGGAAATTGGTGTGAAATATTAGCATAGCAATTTCTGTGGAAGACAACAATACATACAAAAATGCGGTAAAATGCACAATATAATGGACAAACTTCCAACTTGCAAAAAAGTTGGAAGTCTGGTACGAAAGGGAAAAGGGCAAATAAAATGCTATTTTTGCGTCTGCTGTAAAATTACTTGCCCCCAAAAAATTCTACACACTTTGTCGTTCTTTGTTACACCCTTTCTTTAACAAATATAGAAAGCATTTTTAAACTGGAACATAAACATCAAGTGATTTGGTGTGAAACTGGCGCTGAAACGGAGAGTGTTAGAAACAAAGATCTCCGGAATTCCAGGAATCCCTTAAACTTTTCCCTTTCCATCTTTGAAGTGTAAGCCGCAACAACCAGAGCAGCCATAATATCAAGGAATAGGAACTGCAAACTTTATGTTTTTGACAAAACGCTTCGTGTAGGAGACTCCCACTAAAACTATATGTATCTATATAAAAATGGAATCCTTTCACTTGAACTTCAGTGTGTAGTGTTTTCAAGTTTGCCGATATTGCAGGGCACAGATTATTTAAAATTTGTTGACAAAATTCTTGAGAAAGTTATGTTTACACTCTTGCGTTTGTGTGGGGATGT
Source organism: Callyntrura sp. NNG-2020 (assembly GCA_027744055.1). Taxonomy (NCBI): domain Eukaryota; kingdom Metazoa; phylum Arthropoda; class Collembola; order Entomobryomorpha; family Paronellidae; genus Callyntrura; species Callyntrura sp. NNG-2020. The sequence continues at coordinate 12,867 of JAHZNE010000967.1, read as the reverse complement.
ATACTTGCAAACGAAGCTAATACCAAGAAGTGCTACGTTTACAGGCAGGAAATTCAATCCAAACGATCGTTCAGTACTAAAATTCAATATCTGTTTTTGTGATTTCTAAAGTAGAGCCAGCACAGGGATAGATAAGATGTCTGTTGGTGATAGAGGATTTTGAACTGCCTTAGAGATATTTGCTTTCTCTTTCGAATCTTGAGAATATCTTTATTCTTCGATTGCCTCATGCACATATATTACGTACTTTCTTTTCCCTGGGCATCTATGCTAGGCTGGCAAAACGAAAAAAAACTTTTCACTTTTCTTTTAAAAAAAATTCCAAACGGATAGAGACAACTAAAAGAAAAGGTATTATTAGCTAGCACATCAAAGCCAATGCGGCATATTGTTATTATATTTATGAACATTTTCTCACAAGAGTCAAGAGTTGCCAGTTACCTATTCCTAACAATAATAGAAATGTTCACCGAAAAAATGTCTAGCCATATCCTTATATTCATTTACGATTATGCAGCTCGAGTACATTTATCCATCCATTTTCTTCTATCTTTCAGTTTTTCTCTTGCTTCTTCCGTCCTTTCTCGTTTTGTGGGAAAAATTATAGAGGGAAATTTTGAAAGTAAATGGAATCGTTTTGCTTGGAAAATGCCTTGGAGCTTGGGGAATCATAAAGTATTTTATGCATGTGACGTAGCATTATAACTTTTAGTTGTTTTCTCCTCGAAAGTGAGTGGGCCTCTTTTTCTATTATGAAAAATACGCAGGCACGTCTTCATGTTTTTCTGTTAGTATGGTTGCATTACATGCTGCATGTTTTTACAAAGTGTATTAGGAAGGAAGGGAATACTCTGTGGGAGCAAAAACTGTCTTTGTTGGAAGTAGTTCATCATAACTCATGAGTACACAAAAAAACACAGAGGAACAACGGAGAGAAAATCTTTCTAAGTCTTCTTCCACACGCATTCTCCCTCTTACCGTTAAACACATACACACACTCACTCACACAATCTGCGAGTCAGTCAGAAAATGGTTTTTACTTTTTCTCCATTTTCGTTGTCGTGTCCCTAAGTATTTAGGCAAGGTATATATGCGCATACAACATACGTAGTTGGCTTTTATTTTGTATACTAATGAAATCTGAATTCCCTCAGTGAAAGTTAAAAATAACCTGATTTGCTGCTGAAGAGGAGAAATCTCTTGGATTCATCTTGAAAATGGTTCATGGTTGGCTAACTTTTGTACATGTATTTAGACTTATCTCTCCTCTCTCTCTTTCTCTCTGTTGCTCAGAAGAAGAAAAAAAGCTTTTTTACATTCTAGTCAGTCTCCGACAGAAAAGCAAGATACAACCAACATCTACAACACACCATCGCATCCCTATACCTTTGCTAAAGCCGCGAGTTTGTTATCAAGATTCCAAGCTATCTTTTACTTGCACTGCTGCTCTCCTGGAATTTTACCGTTGCTGTGTTAAAAGCACGAGTGTATGGCAGCATTACAATGCACGAATTTTTGCCTCTCTGTAGGTCTTCAACCTGGTCATATCCTTCATCTAACTATTTTTGGCTTGTATACCATTTTTCGCCACTGAACCGCACTGGCAAGGTTTCTTCAATGTTGCAATATATTTCTACAAGACCTTACGATAAGATACGATTATGGTGGCCTTGATGGAAAATGATGTAGATGAAGAGGGCTTTTGATTTCGTTAAAGAGAGAAGGCAGGTAGACAAGCATCTTCATCATACACACAGTAGTGTGGTAGCAGAGGAAAAAGGAAAAGTAACAAAATTTCGAAGCCCTTATTTTTTCACTGGGCTACGAATTCAATAAATTTCATTTTATTGAGCAATTTGGAGCAAAAAACTTGAAGATCACACAAAAGGTGAGGTCATAAAACATTTCCTTGACATACAACCTCAACAGTGCTTTTCCCCACAGTATATATTTTCCATTGCTTTCTCTCGGATCCCGTATAATTTTTCTACTTTTGTTATTTCAACAATCTTTGACAATGCCACTCTACCAAGTGACTTTCCACCAGTGTATCTGAAAAGTATTTCACAGCAAGAGGCAACAAAAGAGTCAATAGATTGTGCACTTGTTCACACAAATAAATGTTACTTATATTCGCCCACTTCGGCGGGAAAACAACGGGATCACCCAAGCATATTATAACACAACAATAACAATAATAACGGATCTATTTGTTTTGCTTTCTCTTTTCTCTTACCAAATTTATTTCATTTCTACTTGTCCAGATATATATATGGACTCATCCAAAAATAAGAGCGCCTTTGATTGCAATCTATTCCAAGTAGAAAGAGAAGAAAAATCGTGCAATGAAACTGATGAAACCTCGGTGTGTGTATGTGCGAGTAAACAAAAAGGGAAGTGACTTTTACTCTTACACACACACAAACTCTTACGCCGCTCAATTTTATTTATTTTGTCTTTTTGTGGGAATGGGAAACGTGGTGCGGTTAGGAAACACTCTGTTTATTGACTCAAGTCATCGTAAAAACAAGTTAGTGGTATTGCAATCACAATTGCTTTTGTGTCCCATCCCATGATCTTCGATTAAAAGTTTGCCCTTTTTTACTTCATGTGCGTTAGATTATTAGCTTTATCGTGCATTGGAGTATACTGACGATTGTAATGGTAGGTGGATGGTGAGTAGTAGAAGTAGTAGTAATGTAAGGAGCCCCTGCATCAACACAGATTCGCCTGGTTGAACAGAAAATGAAAGAAGAAAAAAGTTTCATTGTATTTGTATACCACCTACCACCTCAACGGCTGCGTAGCGAGCGACACACTTTTATGTAGAAATGTGGAAGTAGTCCGTTTGTTGTAGCTGACAAGAACGTGAGGTTAATAATAAGTCTCAAAGGAGAAATGGACGCTTGATTACTTTTTTTCCTCTCGCATCTTCAATGTGAATAGTTCAACGGTGTGTAAGCGGGTGTGTATGGTATTGTGTATCCATTATATCTTACGAAAATCGCAAAGATGATGATAACAGTGATGATAACTCAATACAGCCGTCTTGTTTGTTAGGTACACTTTGCCAGGGTCTTTGTTCTGTAAATCTAAGAAGTGGTATACTTTTTGTACGTGTGTATGTGTGTGGTGGGAGTTAGCAGGTTGTAGGTGTAGGGGGAAATGACGGTACATTGTAGTTATCAGATGAAGTTTATTGTTGAAAGTTGCTTCAAATTGAACCGGAGATATTACGAGGCAATACAAGGGTGTTGTTTGTTACTGTTGTCGGCCACACACTACCATTTTGTTTAGTGGTACGATACTGGTGGTCTGGAGTGTCTAATCCGTGTCCCACACCACACACACAATAGATTTCAATTATGTTTGCTGGGTTAACATCAGCAATCTATCGGTAAATAAAATCAGAGCAGAATGTATTGTGTTGATTGTTTCTGTGGGAGGAAGCATTTATACATTTCGTGGGCGGTGCGGTGGTGGTCGTAATATGATGTTGCTGATGGTTGATAGGAATGGAAGACTGACAATTGTGAATGGGAACATTTTGAGAGCACAGGAAAAGAAAATTACTAAACGTACCTATGGTGGTGAAAGCGATAGCGTTAAAACGTAACGTAACTTTCTCCACGTCATGAGGATATTTAGGAGTTAGTTTAGACTGCTTTCGTTAGGTAATACTTCTGGTTACATGCGAAAGAGTTCAAAATGATGTGAACGTGTCATGATCGCTGACAAGATACCCAAATTACGATGATATAATCGGTATCTACAACTGACAACACGCAACAGACGAAGGAATGTAGAAAATAATTGTAGTATCATCTCACTCCTTGTCAGTATAACAAAGTAACAGAAACTTCTCGCAAGTAATTCTCTTTCCTCTTATCTTGTTTCTGTTTGTTAGGAACAATAAGAAGTTTTGAAATAACATTCTACTTTTAATGATCTACGTATAACTATTATGTTATTCCAACTCATCGTAAAGGAGGACAGATCTCGTGGTTCTTGTCCTACGGAAAATGACTCACGCACAGTTTTTATTTTCTATATGTCTAGCAACTTTTAATTAAGTGTCTACCTCGTTTTAATAAAAAAAATATTTTCTATTTGCAGAAAAAATTGTCATCGGTGTGTGGTAATCAATGAGAGACATCGTAACGTGCTGGAGTACAAAGAAAGTAAGGGAAATATGCACCTGTTCATGTTCATAATTCTGTTGCTCAATATTTTTTGTCCACAGTTAAGTGGGTCAGCAAAAAAATTGTTCGTCCCTAATCGTTCTTACTATACTATATTGTATTGGGATTTTCAGGTAGCTTTTGTGAGGAGAAGAATCCTCTTGAGCATCTCTGCAGCCAAATTCCTGGGGACGCCCAGCTTTACTCATTGTTTCGCATAGACGCTCAACCAATTGACTGTCCTTTCAAGTGAGTAATCTTTCTACAAGCAGAAAGCAAAGCACCATTTCCCTCTTCACTTTTATCCTCTTTAGACTTACGCTCACGTTTTTCAACTCCTTCCACCACGAACGGAGAAGATTTATTTCCATATTGATTTATTATTTGCAATGGTCTATAATACATTTTTTATATAAGGTGACCATTTTACTTTTCAGGGGTCCTTTTAACTTCTCTTACAATCGGGGGCACGGCGTTTGCAAATCTCCTATGTCTCGTGTGGATGTATGCACTGAACCATCAAAACTGCTGCTTAAGTACCAGGCGTGTCCTGACGTTCCCCGAACCGAGAGCACAAGTAAGTTCCAGGGCCGTTGCGAGTTTTAATAGTGTATAGTAGTAGTAATGGTGAACCGCAACATTTTGCGGGCTACTACACGTTCACTCTCATCACGTCATGATCCCCTTTCCGCCGCATCTCCGACTCGAGAGAGAAGAAGAAAGGTTATGTGATGAATGATGATTGCGAATGGTGATATATAGCGTAGTCTTACGGAAAATAAAGTACTTTGCATGTATTTACATACTAATTGGTCCGCCCGACTCTTTTTCCCCGGTTTCACTTGACTCACGCAGCGGAAGAGCTTCAGTGTTTGGCCGAATGGAGGGATAGCGCATACCATTACTTGGTTGGAAAACTCAACTATCAACTGGCAGCTTCTAACGAAGACAGATACAGATGTTTTATATTTGAAAGGGCAAAGGGTCACGTTATTAAAATTGCTGAGTCTGGAGATGCAACCTGTATAGGATTATCTTCACCTACGGAAGGAGCGAGGACGTTAACATTTACAAAAAGTATGGTTTTTCTGGCATTTTGTTCTTTGCTTTCACCTATAGAACTACTTCGGTGCTAACTTTTATTATTCGTATACTTTGGTGTTCCAGTTCACGAAAGCAGCACCAAGTGTAAGTTCCCATCGTGGGTGACAGCCCACCACTGGCAGTCTCTGGACGGAAAGTTGATTGTGCGAACCAACCACAAAAACTCTTCCATGAGCGTCACCAGCGAAGATAACAAGCGGGAGCAGTATTACGGGGTGAATCACAATGGCAATCAATTCTCTCACAGCATTCATGGCGCCTTTGCAGGAGCATTTACAGGCGGTTCCTTTGGACCTTCCCCGATCATCAAAGATACCGTGCATCGCTTGCTCGCAGAAGGAACCCGAATTCAATGCCAGGCGAGGAATGATATCAATGAGGATCATGTGGCAATTATTGCACATCACACGGAAGGCTGGTAAGTTTCTGAAAGATTGCCATCATCACGTTTGATATCTATCATCAAACAGAAACTGAGCCAAACTAAACAAAAGTAGAAAAAAAAGGGCAGCGAGAGAATTGATTTCATCACGCTATTATTTTTCAGTAGCGTACAGCATTATTGAATACAACTTTATTCCTCTGAAAAGTTGTTGTTGTTTGAGGAGAGAGTGAGTATGTATCACACCGATAAAAATAATCAGTTTCATTTCGATTTCACAGCACGAGTTCCAATGTTTGTATGCATCTCTATCGGCGTGACAGTCACGTAATTGAGCTCCAGATTCGAGAGAAAGGCACGGGCGATGGTGATGACTATGATTGCGGTAAGCCAGAAGCCATGGGACCAAATCTGCCTTACGTGACTCTAATCAGTTCCGGAGAAAACTACCGACGGTGCCCGTATTTGGGTAAATACATGACGACGGCCATTACCCAAGATGGTCGTCTCATTTCAACTCCGGCTGCTGCTTCCTCTGATCCATGCTCTGGCATTACGGGCAGCCAAATTCACGGAATGTCTTCTACAAGCGGTGGTGGCAATACTGCTGCTGTTGGTGGCAGCACCAGCAACAGCGGTGGTGTTGGTGGTGGAGAAACCAGTGGTGGCGGCATTAGCTTGACTAATGCCCATCATCAAGGCTCATTTCACAGTTGGGTTGTTGGTTGTGGACATCGACAAACCATGGATTTCCATTCCAAATGTTTGCCTCATGAGCCAATTACCTGTAAGTTGTGTGACGACAATCAAGTTTGGTAGGATGCTTAAATTTTATCTCTTTTCTACTCGCCCATTAATGTTTTATTATACGCAGCAGCAGTTTCTTTCTTTTTCCCTTTCTTCTCCTTTTCTCTTCTGTCTCGCTTGTTTTTTTCTCTCTCTAAATGTCTTTGTCAATTCTTGCCGTTATGCCTCACTCCAGACATTTTGTTTCGTTTTCACTGTCAGTTTACTGCTCTTGTTCGGTTGCCTATCTAGTGTGATATTTACTAAATAACGTTTTTCCTTGCACAGCTGTAACCACCGAAATGGCAGATTATGTATTTGTATCACATTTCGTTGAAACTAATTACTGTGTAAAGTGAAAGCTACGCACGACGGTGCAATTTCTTTATGTTTCGGCGAGGGAACATTTTATTTGTATTTACACACACGCACACACACACACATAGTGGACGTAAATTTCTGCAGATAAACTTAAATGGTATAAAATCAAAGTACACTGAGCTAAGAACTTTACTTGTAAATGAGAGTAACATTAATTCTTAATTGGAAGTCTGACACGCGTGTTGTTTTGACGCAATTTAGTTAGGCATTCGAACATGTATCAACGAGAAAATATCGTAAAAAGCGGAATTAGTTTGCTATCCAGGCTTACTTTTACATAAAACAGGGCTTAAAAGTATTAAGAAATACACAAGCAAGGAAAATGACTCCATGTAAAAAAGACAATGCCCTCTCAGCAACAAGCCAAGCTAGCAGCGGCGTTTCCTGATTTAAAAATAAATGCTATTGATATTCCCCGCCTACTATACTTCGTGGTTTTTTCTCGGTTTTATCTAAATCTTTCACTTAAAGTGTCGCGTGTCATGAATAAAATACCATTTAATTCCCTGACATTGAATGACAAAATGAAACTGAAAGTAATGAAAAAAGAAGTTTTGGCTTGGCTCGTGTGTACCAATTTAGCGTTTCTTTTGTTTTCTGTTGTACCGTAGTCGTAGTTTGCATGGACATATTTGAAAACGACTTCTAAATTGTTTGTAAGGAAATAATAGAGACATTCCAAAGTATATACACGTAGTCATCGTGCGTTTTTTTATTTTAAAAACCAACAGCTTACCAGTGCCACGGAAGTTGGGAGGAGAATGGCATTGGAGGATTCCTGATCGCATCTCCACTCAGTCGCTCGTCAACCTCAGCGCGTCGTTACTGCTTCTCCTACTCCGAGACAGAGGAAGGTCTCCAAGTGTACAGTAGCAGTGACTCTTGTCTTCGAGACGGCAGTCCGAATTTGGAAGGAATTTGGGCTTTCAATCTCACTGTAGACGGTAAGTTGAGTGAAAGTAGCAGAAACAAAATTTATTTTATTCTGAACAGTCCTGTACTGACAAGTGGGTCGACCGGAGTGACTACTGTAAATTTACACATATCCATCCATTCTGCCCAGTGTTCCATTTGCATAAAGCTGACACTTGACTGGAAAATATGACTATAGGCATGCTATGTTTATGTAGATTTATCACACCCGCTGTAAAGTATAGCTGACTTACATGTGAAGTAAGTAGTTTACTATGCTACTCCAGATTTCAACGGAGATTCGTTTTTCCTCTTTGCAGCGACAGTTTGGAGAAAATTCTTAGAATACCATTTTTTTCCTTCTGCCCACATCCTGCTCTTCTGTGTTTAGTATATCCTCTATTTTGGATTTATAAACTTCAAATCACCCCCGCTCACAGGCTCTGCTGCGCCCGTGGAAAACTTCCGAAATTCTTTAATGGTGTCATTTTTTAGTATCGCTGGTTAAAATGTGCTAAGACAATATAGGACAGGATGGTGGTGGCTTTGAGTTATGGATGCATACCCTGTTTTCGTATTATTTGACTTCGTAGGTACTTGTTTGAACATTATAAAACTTGAAAGGTCATTTTTGTATAATAGGAGCGTTAACCGTAAATATTCAGTTGGACACAGGAGTGAGGTCACTCTTTCCCAAAACTTTTTCCATAATCTCTTTTTCTCCCCAGCCGTATTTCTTGGGGTGTTATGTCGTTCTCTGGTCCAATTACTGTAAAAAAAAAAGACCGTACTAGCAAAATTATAGGACTGAAAATAAGTATGCGAATGGTCAAAGTTTTTTCCGTTCCTACTGTCATTTCCCCCGGTTTTTATTCTTATTCTTGAGAAATCTCGGAATTTTTAGCATAATTGCGGTTATTCTTCGGCCTGGTGGTCTTTTCGTTTTCTACCGTGAACCGTTCATTTAATTTTTCTTTTTTCTTTCCTTTTTTTCTAGGACAATGTGCCGAGCCTGTCACCACGGGTGGCGTGACCCGTACCACTCCATGTGATGTTGTAAGTAGTAACTTAGCCTGCTGCTACGCTATCGTACTCGCTCTCTCCACTTGTTTCCTTCAATCCTCGTCGTTCTGGATGATATCCTGTGGTGGCTGGATGGGGCAGGCTAGACTTGCCATTCTGACCCTTCTTACTTCTTCTTCTCTAACATATTTTGCCAAGAAAGTATCTGCTGCTGTAACCACCACCGTACTCATTACCATTATTGAGCTGACCCTAGCGTTAGCCCTTTCGTCCAAATTTGTGCCATTCTTGTACAACGCCCTTCTCCGTCTTTGCCGTACCATTCACACCAAGATCCTGCAGCAAAATTATGCCAAGATGATGATGATGATAATGAGAAAAATTTCAGCTTCATTCACCTCCCTTTCTTCATCAAGTAGGACGAACAACAGCTGCAGCAGCAGAAACTCAACCACATGTTATGAGGGTGGTGGTGGAGAGGAGAAAAGGATCGAACAAGTAATGAGAGAGTAATCGACTATTTATTATCCATTAAATTTTATTATTACTTTTAAGTTACTACTACTGAATCTGATAAACTATGTGCATGAGTGTTCTGCACCTGCTGGTTTTGCGTGGTGTCTGTGAGTGATGCATTCATACAAAGTGGTTAAAATCAATTCATATTCATAATGTCATTCACTTTTTTCAACACTAACTCCTACATAGCTAATCAGAAATCCCAAGTCAGAGTCCCACTAAAAATATAACTTTGACACCCCTCACCCGTCAAGAAAGTCTAATACAATTTTCCCTTTACAAATATTATTTACCGTATAAGTGCGTACTAGCTAAGTTTAGAAGCCACTTCACAGTTGGGAAAAGTGCATGACTTCGCAATTCACACCCTCTGTGTGTCAATTTGTGTTTTACGAGTTGATCGTATCTGTAAATGTCCATACCTATGCTGACGTTGTAAAGCGGTACTAGGGTAGGGTACACTGGTAGTGGAGTAGATTAAAATGATATTATTATTATTACTGTACGTATATGCAACAGCACGAAATTTATATATAAAAAAATTATGGACTTTCTTGTATACTATTCTGTAAATAGACATTGATTTGCAGTTGCAAGCACTAAGCTGGTAACCGCGATGATAATCCAAATATTCTCAATGTGTACAAAGTCATTATGTGTATATGTATGTGTGCGCGCATTTACTTTTAAGTTTTTAAAGCGTTATATACATGTAGAATGGTCACATGCGCAGTGTCTTTTTGCGGTTATTTATTTAAACAAATTACAACTGTATCTTTCTCTGTATTTTACAATTAGTCCCAACATATTTACCATTTTCGCAGAGCTGACGATGAAAATCTGAGCCGAATCTATCTATACGTAGGTAGTATGTATATATATATAAAAATATGCATTGCAGATAGTAATTATATGCAATATTTTATATATACACTAAAATAAACTACTTTTAAAACTCTGAAAACGTGTATTATGAACCAAAACAATCTACCTTTATAAATGTAAATATGACAAAAATACGTAATGTACATATACACTGCGTACATATGCATGTATAAACCCTGTATAATATATTTAATATTTCATAAAACGTATTGAATACAAACCGAATAGTTTGGAAAGATGTGGAATAGCTTTCAGCGTGACAATTTTAAAGTTATGTGATCAGTGTTTGACCAACCAAAAATTAGTTAAAAGCAAAAGCATGGAAAGGTATAATTCTAGTTTAGCCCAGTGCTACACAAGTCATTTATAATTCAACAAATTTTATCCAGTGTACAACGTAAATAGGTGTCAGGTGTACTTTATTTGTATAGTCGTAGGGTACGTAAAATATACCATTTTAAAACGGTTAAATTCTTATTTATTATCGAAACAAACTGTATCTTCTTACGTACTTAGTTATTGGACGTTGCTGTCTGCTGTATCGAATTTCATATTATATTATGATGGGTACTTTCATGCTAGCGTCATCATTTCATACTCTACATTATGTACCAGAACGTATTTCATAAGGTTTTTCTGAAGATGCATTTACTATTTCACTCCTTCTCAATCGAGCACTGAACTTGTGTAGTTGACGCTGAAGACGTGTGTGCGGTATTTGGTGGAGTGGGAAGTATGGAAGTGAATGATTGTATGTATGTATGTGTGTGTACATAAGTGAAAGTCAATGTAAAATGTAATTGATTATTAAATAGGTAAGAGGTGAAAATGAACTTATTACTACAATACATTGTAATGTTTCAAGAATTATTGTACATTGAAACTTAAAAGTAACTATATCTATATTTAAACATATGTCATATATGTGTATGTACAACATATAATAAAATATACATACCTATACGGACTGCAATTTTGTGTATTATACAGTTTTAAAATCATGTACAATATAACTATGATATTTGCAATTTTTTCTCTCGCCCGATTACTTTATTCGTCATTATACGTATATATAAATATTAACATTATATGTGAATGGATTAAAATAAAAATACTATATACAACCATGACTCTTGAACTGGACACACCTTTTTGTTCGTATTTTACACAACACATCTACGAAGGCATGTAATTGAATTAGAGCGGCTTGCATTAACATGTTTACTTGAGGTACTCTTATTAAATTTAGTCGCATAGAGTTGGTCGGACGTGACTTGTCGTAAATGCGTTTTCATGCATCAAAAACCATACAATTTCTCTGTCTTCTTCGTCACGAGAATGCTAATCAGTAAATCTTGCAAATTCTCGCCACAGCCGAGGGACGACCACGTCAAGGGGATAAGGAAGAAAGAAAGAACTCTGCTATATGAGTTTTATGATATATTATACGCTGTTCGTAATAAGACCTTCTGTCTGATTTTATTAAGCATATATTAAATTTACAATTCACACAGTTCGTTCGTTCCCCGTCCTGTTCCCCTGAAATCTGACACTAATTAGTACCTAGTACCTGGCTATTATTACACAAAGATACAGTTCAAATCAACAATAAATAAAATGGAGGATTTGCGTGCTCATACTTTATATGCCTCATTTGGATTGGAACCCTACAACATTTTAAATATCCAGTTTTACGTTTTCCTGATTTTCCGAAATGACGTTGATTAGATAGGTATGGTCAATACAAGTTCTGTATGACTATATATGTATTCATATTCATATTTTACTGGTAAGATTTTTTATATCCACTTTAGTTTTACTGGGTTTCATTCAATCACGACATAAATGACGTCCAAACTATTTTATTGCTTTGACCAGTACGCTTTCACCAGTACGTAGTACACAACACTTACTTTACAGCCTCCAAAACCAAACAAGTAATGCAACGATTACCCAAATAATTTACCTCCTCCCTGAAACATCGGCTAACACGAATTACAAATTAACAACGCAATATCTCGTTTACTAGTTAAAATCCAACTAAAATTGAAAGTTTTCCCCTTAAGAAAGTATTTTTAATCATTGCATTCCACTTTCCACACCAAACCTCTTCATGGAAATAATATGGCATGGCGCATATACACACTGAAACTGTCATAAAATGCTACTCACTAAAATTATTCAAAAAAATCGTGAAACACGTTCGACTAAAAATGACAGGGTACAATAAATGCAGGTTAACAACAACAAATGAATCATGACCACGTACACGATGCCTCCAGCTAATGCAATTTTGTGATTTCTACCTCTAATTATACAGATTACAACAGCTGCCCCACCGCTTGGTACTTACAGAAACCACCACACACAGACGCACGAATTCACACGCTTAGTGTTCGTCATTACTATTTTTCTAGAAATATTACATCGCCCCTACCCCACATAAATAGTATGGATATATGCAAATATTTTACGTGAGCAAGACTATTGCACTGCCTACCACGGGGTACAATGCTCCACTAAAAACAAAAGAAAAGTAAGAGTGTGTTTCAGTTTTCACTGATATTGTATACACACCCACCCCTTTCCCTACTTGTTTATGGGTAAATCTTATTTGGGTAGACCAAATAATTAATTTTCCAGAGAATAAAATTATTTTTCCAGAAAACGTCGCTTATCATCTGGAAAAGTTAG
>JAHZNE010000966.1:0-18303 GCA_027744055.1 Callyntrura sp. NNG-2020 | reverse complement strand
TGTTTTTCTGCATTAGCCATGCTACTTTCACTTGGTACTGTAACAGGAGTTGAGTGAATTTGTCCTCCTGAACTTAGTAGTTGTGCCTCCAAAAGACTGTTAGTTGGCGTGCTGTCAATTTGCTTCGTGCTGTGCCTTGTGCTGTCAACGACTGTCACAATTTTTGGACGAACAAGCTTCTCTGGGGGGCTTCGATACGATATTTTTGTTGAGCGCTCTAAAGTGGCTGTGCTCGACGTGCCTTGTCCGTTACGTGAACCATCATTTAGCTTTGGATGAGAATTTCGTTCATCAATGTTCAAACGTTTCGTTTCAAATTGTTCATGATGCTTCGATTTTCCACGGTATCGGTGTTCGTCATTGGTTTTACGACGAGTATTAGTATTAAGATTCTTTTTAAATTTTTCAAATCCATCAATGCTACCGACTTCAGAAATATTTAAAACATCCTTATCCTTCAGGGATGCTCCATCTGAAATAATCACTGATTCTTCTTTGTCATTTACTGTAGCCATTGTTCTTATGTTTGCATGTGTCTCAGATATCCTGAGGTCAGTGCTTGAACCAAAATTTGTTACAGCTAAATTTCTTTCTTTCTCCAATGGAGGCATAAAAGTTTTCTTAGCATTAACCGCTCTGTCCTCAGCTCCAATACCCGAATCATGACGCTCACATGATACATTTTTGGAACTATTATTTAATGATGGTGACGTTACAATATCTGATGCATCCGATAACCTAAGGGAGGCTCTACGTTTACAATAATCGAGAACATAATCCATAATATCCATTTTATTCAATCCATCTGATTGTGGTCCAAGAAAAAATGTCGCAAGAGAATCATTCTTCGAGAGGGCCTTTTTTGGATCACTGGAAATGGACGAATTATCCAATTTTCGTGAATCTGAAGTATTTTCTATATCTTTTAGAGGCAACACATGATCATGAGGATTAGATCTCGAACTACGTCTGGATAGAGATATACCATCAGATATTGCAGGTAAAACTTGACGACTTTCACCGAACATCATCGTTGAGTCGTTTCCCACATATGGAACAGGAAAGGATGAGCCCTGTTGAAAGTAGCTGGTGACAGATAGCAGAGAAGGGGCTTCCATCTGCTCTATCCCGTCGGAAAATGAAATATTCGAATTTAAAAATTGAAGTCGTTCGTTCTCGTCCTTGTTAATGAGATCCCTAGCATCTTGAAAAGACAGAACTGAGAAATCTTCATCCGCAACATTCAATGACTTATTTTGGGTGGAGCTAAGTTCTAAAAATTGGTTGTGAACATCATTAAAAACAGGACCCCGCCGATCCTTAGTCGTCAGCATTTTTGCATCAAAGACATCCCACGAGTCTGGTACTTTTTTGTCCTTCGGATATTTTGATGCATCTCTCTGAAGAGTAATTTCCGGTTGTTTTAATCGTGAATCCAGCTGAAGCTCTTTTCCACTTATTTCAAACGGCGAAGAAAACCGAACCGCTTTTTTCCCACTTTTATCCATTGTCCAAATTAAACTGTTGCTGACAGCTAAAAAAAGAGTGTGATGTATTTGTAGCATCTTATTAAATGTTCAAATTCCAGTGTATTAACACTATTTAGTTATGATAGATGTATCTAACCTGCAAGCTAACGGCACCAAAACTCACATCAGTCCAATATGACGTCCGTTATTATGTAGTTAAACATTGAAAAAGTGGATATCTGAAATAAAGGTTAGCAAACTAGTTTCAATTTTTCGATAAATAAGCATACTCTGTTTGTTTGTTATAATCTAGAAGATATCCATTGTCTATAGCTCACGTTCAACGTTACGATTTATAAAATCCAGAAATAAATTATACCTTTATAGTTAAATGACATCTGACCCCATACAGAATAGAAAATGCTACACAGAATAGCACATAAAGACACAAAATTCTATTTATGGAAAATGAGTTTTAATGTATAAAACTTCTTCTACCACAATACAAACAAAAACGAAGTACGTAGTATATCACAAAAGAAATGAACAATAGGTTAAAGTCGAGAAGTTGGCATTACATAGTTTAGTTCTATTTTTAAAACCAGCAGCAGTTAATGTTTAATACGAATAAACTGTGCTTGTGCTATTCTAATTTCTAATGTAATAATGTAATAATGACACTCCACTTTTAAATAAATAAACAGACATCGATGCTACAACATCAGCAGGTGAACCACTGACAACTGAACCAGACTAAAAGCACGGCGGCAGTATAAATAAATGAATGCCCAAATATTAACGCTCAACGCGAAGAGCTACGAAATACAGTAATTAAATAATAAATACTACACGGCTGGTATATGCACGTTGCTAGTTTTGGACACAAACACTACACTTAAAAAGATTTTTTAAACATATCACCCCGATTACAAATCATTTTAGTGTAGCTTGTGTTTATGTTTAAACTTTAAAGTTGCATGTCAAAAATATTTGGGAACTTGGGAGCAAGTGATTTTTCTCTTCATTCTTCTATTTGTATTTTGTGTATGCAGCTTTTTAGACGGTAAAAGAGTTTGTAAGCATTAGCTAGCATTGTGTATTGTATCAGTGTTGAGTGTAAGTAAGTAGAGTAGTAGAGATGTCAGTTAGGAAAAATCCCTGGCCTAATAAACAAAGTAAAATACCGCCGTTTCCTTATTTGAATATTCCGACTTGGCCAATAGCCAGAAGAGTGTGAGATAAATACATATTCTTATGTTTTTGGTGTTCTGAATGCGATCTTTATGGAATTGATGAGTACACACAGTACGGCACGGAGTACAAGTACTTTTAGTACTTACACACAAAATATAACACACGTACCTTACACCGTACCTGTCATGGTCATGTCAGTTTTTTCTTTGATCCGGCACCTACCTCCAAAACAACCAGTATTTGTAAACTTACACCTACCCTGAGACAGACCGGCAATTCGGGTTTGGGAAGGAAACATTGCAATTGGAATATCCATGGTTTTTTTTAGAGAACTTCATTTTAGCGCATTATGCATAATGTAGTACGATGAGAAGAGTGAATTTTGTTGCCAATCATACACTAGAAGAGAGGAGGTTCCCATAACACTTGACGTATTCCCTTTTTGGATGAGAGGATAATGTATGACCTAGTAGGGCTGGGGTCACCAGTCGCCATTAATATGCGCATTTACATAATGAAGCTGACACTTACGCTAAAAACAAACATATTTGCAGATCAATTTAAATATGTATATCTTTGTTGTTAAACTGTATATTTTTATGCATCAGTAAACTTTAACTTTCTGGTTTAGTACTTTTGCTCTGTTGTGGCTACAGTACTAATCATAAAAATATAATGAAATAGACATAAAGTGCATATTACAAAATGTTTTATAGATTACCAATAATAGTAACATAACCGAATTCATTGTGGTAGAGTGCAATGGTTGATAATGTGAGCAAACGTTTCAATGCCCCGACTTATCCGCCTTACCTGTACTTTTACCTTTGCCATTGCCAACCAATGCTGATTATCGGCTTGCAGTAGATTTCATTTTACTATAGCTACTAATATTACCAACATTGCCATTCTTTGTGACGGGATTGAAGTAAAATGTATTTAGATTTTATTAGTTAATAGTTGACCAGTCATTTTTTTAACATTCCTTATAATATGTGCAACAGTTTATTAGTAACTCAGAGAGAAACTTAATTTTAAACGTAACCACAATCGATAAACACACCGTAAATAGTCATTCGCAAACTTGCATTTGGCAGCCAAGTGTTGTTCATTTCTCGCAAAAATTCCATTCTCATAACTCCCAAATTTCATTTCTTTTATCTCTCGAATGTTTGCGGATCGGGGTAACTTGAGATAATACCTTTATCCGCGTCATCGTCTGTACTATAGCAACATGCAGTGCAATGAGAATTTAGTTGATGATGGTAATCGAAAAATATTGGTTGCATCTTGAAATGCATTTTCTTACATGCATAATGTACTGGTAAACGTATATTTCTGTTTACTTGCAAACTCACAATGAAATTACATGACACTCGTGTAAAGTTTATTCTTTGAAGTATTTCAGTTAAAATCATTGAAATGGAATCTAGAGAGCTTTTTCATTCCGACTCCAAGTTACCATAACAGTGTGCAAAGTCGGCAAGAAACAAAGCAAAAGCGTTCAATCTGCTGAATGAAAATACCGTTTTGGTCAGGATTAAAGTGGAAGCGAGACAAGCGGGGCTCCAGTACTGAGTTCAGCAACTCGAGGGAACCATAATTGTGTATTGAATTGCATTAAATATGAACACCAGACAAACCACCCAGTGTAACTTTTTTCTTTCCTTTAGCTGCTGTTGTCCGTGATATGCATGGATATGACCGAAAACTTACTAAACAACATAGCTAGCATATATATATGCGGCAACGGCAAGTGTGTTCAAAAAGTGTGCAATGAGTCTTCACAACTCTATACGAAATACAACTTGGTTACGAACAGTTTCTCTTGTCCGTATACTTAATAGGGAGCCATTTAAGTATGGAGCTCCTCCTTCGCTCGCTCAATTCTTAGCTATGGAATGACTACCGTGAACTTTGTATACACTGACATGTATATATAATATCACATTAAATAGAAAATGATATAAATATACCAGCTTCACTATATACTTTGCCTGTACAACACAAGTGTGCAGGCAAGAGGGCTACAAAAAGCCAAGTTGAGCTTAGATTTGGTTTGGACTTGGATGGAGTGTTGTGGAATCAGTCGAGCCTACTAGCTAGAAAGAAGCAAATCTATAATATTATGTACCTACACAAGTGAAGAAGTAGAAAAGAAAATGTAGAGAATAGGGAATAACACTTTCTATATTCGAGACTGATATCCAGAACAGCTTGTCTATTAGGCAGGACCGCACCAGAGAAATAACAGCAGCAGAACAAGTAGAAAAACACACACACACACACGCACACACATGACAGGCATTTGCCCTCATAAGGAATGCATGTATTTGTAAAAGGAATAATATTCTTCTCTGTTGGTATGTGTTTCGATTGTAGAAAAAAGGAGACAAGATTCAGCAGAAGAGAATAGTAGTTAACACTGCTTCTTCTATACACACAGTTGACTGACGGAAAGTCATCAATACCTTTTTCTGCTCCTGCCTTCTTTTCTTCTCTGGAAGCAGTCTCTTCCTCGGCTTTTTCACATCCACATCCGAATATTATATCAAACTACTTAAGTACTCTACTTAACTGTTCTTCGTGACTCCATAACAAGGAAAGAGATTGAACCCAACAAAAATATATACTGTGTCCGTGTAAACGACTACTGTGTGTGCGTAGAGTAAATAGTAAATAAAAGTAAAAACATCCGAATCTGTATGTATATATGTTCCCCTATGAGCGTATGTGTTTGTGTGTGAAATAGAATGAGTTGAGCAAGTGTGGAGATTTGTATCATCCTCATCAGCAGCAGCACAATAATATCAAATATAAAGTGTATATGTTGTAAGTGTTCACACAGTTATATATAGTAATATATTCATGTAAAACACAACGAAACTGGCAGATCCGGAGCAATAATCATAACAAGTTCCGTGTTGTAGAGCCCTACTCGGAATGGTAATAGCTAGAGTATAGTTATTTTTTATTTATGCTAAAAGGGAATACGTACGTAGGAGAAAGAGAATGTACGGCATTGTGAAGTAAAATTTGAGTGTTATGATATGATGTGCTTATTGTTGTCGTTGTTGTTGTTATAAAGGAGACTAATAATAGTAAATGTAAGCCAAAGAGCGTATTTGTGTGCCATGAAGACACAATAATATAATAAAAATATCACTTGTCCAGCTACAACCAAGTCAGCCGAATGAGGTACGTCACTGAAACCGTGGAGGATTTTAAAGTTTAATTGGCAGGTGATAAGGAAAAAAATCATTGCAAGATAGTACCGATTGGAGACTACCATTTCCTTTTGGAGAATGTTGGTATATTTGTAGACACAAGAAAAGGAAATTTTGCTACAAAATTATTAGCAGAAAAAGCGGTAGGCAGGATTTACTACTCTTATATCCTATTGTGAGTGGAATAGCCTTTTGTATTTTTGCACAATTGTTGGTTTTTTTGTGTATCAATGTCGTGACTGTGGTGAACTACAACTGTGGCCAATTAAAATTGCTCAGGAGGAGTACAGTACAGTGGTTTACGGTGTTTTTATCGATTGTGGTGTCTGGAGCTGTCAAATTCAACCTGTGTACAACAAAGTATATATCAAGTGTTATTTCCTCTTTACAAAGACATATCTTAGTATAATTATAACAAAAGATAACACGTTGGTTAGATGCTTTCAGAGAGAGCCATTACATAACTTCGGCAAAAATCTCATTGTAAAATAGATCGATTTATTCCACGTTGACAGAAGAAGTCAATACACTTTATAAGTGTGTCGATGCCCCTAGATCTCTCACTATCAACTTACCACCTATATGTTTATATATAGTATGCGGTAATTAATTAAATTCTGTGGTGTGGGTGAGCCTTTTCATATAGACTTACAGACAAACATATAGTAATTAAGCCACGACAATTTTCCGTGAAATGAAATGAACCATTCAAAGACATGGCGAATGCAAACGGTCAATTATGCTATTTTTTAAAGGGTTTACTGTGGCCACTATAGTTCAAAACTGTGAAAAAGTTGTTGTATAAGAGTTGTTTCAAGTTGATAGTCTTCTTTAATAAACATGCTGTGTACTACTTATTGTTGTGGTCTTCACATTTATCGCTCCTTCATACCAGTGAACTTACAATTATTATTATACAGATCATAATGATGACACCAATAATCATTTGTTTTAGCTTTACTTCTAGCATGTAGCTTGGAACACAAATCAAAGCCTCTTGTTGAGCGCATGTACCAAGTCCTTTGAAGATTTTAAAGACTTATTTTATGTCTAGCCGTAAATGAAAAGCACGTTGATGCAATTCAAAGAATTGCAAAGCTGTTCTATGAGTAGTACGTATTATAACATATAATACGTAATTAATAATTGGTAGCGAAGCAGTGCTGTGAGAGTTTTTGTAAGCTCTTCCATAACGAGTATATCTATCGATTACAACTTGCATGATTTGATAGGAGAAAGCAAGGGATATAAATATAGCAGCAAATAAAGTAGTTGCAGATTCATTAAAACTAAGAACTCTAGAATAGGCATTTTATTATGTTACTGAATAGTTGGAGCAGGCGAATATATCAACAACTTTCGTGGTCTATCATCATCAATAAGCCAGGAGGCTTCTTTTAAAATAATTTTCCCTGCAGCAAAATGTCCTCCTTGCTTACTCATTTTCCATTGAATTTCGCGATGCATAATAATATGGCTTAGTCATTGCTATCAACTATCAACTGTTATAGGGATGATATTGTGTTAGCTGGATCATTAGGATCGATCAGTACCTGTACCTGCGCAGATTTTTGCATTTGTTTACTGTTGGTTGAGATATAACTATTTGTAGATGTATACATGACCAATGTGCTCATTATGTACACATTCAACATTGAGCTGTTTATAAAAGAACATGTTTTGACGTTATCGTAAATTATCAGTATCTACTAGCGAGCGACTATAGCTTAGAGAACCTTTCTGCAAAAGAAATCTGGGTCTACGGAATAATTATGCTCCACGATAATATATGCTTTTGTATATCAATCCAGCATGGTCCTTGAAAGACTATACACGCTGCAACTGTTGACTGTGATTATTTAGTTACAAAAAATCCATTTTGTATGCATCTATTGTGTATATGTACCAAATTTTGAGGAATTTATCTTTGTATTTTCAGCCCTGTAGATGACGATGCAATGATTTTGTTCTTGCTGAAGATGGTGACGGTACCGTGTCGCGGTGACTAATCAAACAAAAAACACAAGAGTTGTTCAATGCCTTCTTGAGTTCAACACTACCCAAACTATACTTCATTCTTGGTGTCTTCGAACTAAACGCTTTATTCGGTTTCAATTTTTATTTTTGGGACCATCTCATTCATTCAAGCCGGTAGCGAATAAGCGAAAATGGCAATGCCTAGTTCAGTGCGACCAGATTTCTATACGACAGTTAGTTTGTCGACTTGTTTGTATAAGTAATCTTGATCTGACAAAACATTAGACAATGTCTGTAACAACATGCGCCTCAAATAGGCATGTTTAAAGACGATAAAGTGTTTGCTTTCTTTTTAGCAACTCATCAATAAATGAAGACTGTAAGTCGATTTAGTTCACTAGCTGTACATATCTGTAAAAATTCCACTGTGCTCGTGACTTCACATAGTAAAACTTCTATTAGACGAAGTGTATATTGCAAAATGTTCTAATCTTTCAAAGTTTATGTTTGAATTGGCTGTAAAGCAGATATTCAAACGCACCAACTAATCGTCAAAGATGGAATGGAATGTATTCAGTTAAACAAAGTGCAATTCAAACTAATAATATTTAATTTAGGTGTGGCCGAATCAAATTTTCAATGCCATCCTTCTTGAACAATACAAGAATATTTTATTAAAGCCATAAGTGCATATGTACACAGTACACTTTTTGCCTTCAACAACTTTTATACTATTTACATAAGAGTGCCTAAAGAATTTTGTACACATTTTTGCTGAATTTGACCGAGACTTTTATTACGGTGACAATTCTTGCCGGACCTGGCAAGATTCCTCTCTGCTTTTACCTTCAGCACCCATTCATTGTCTTAAGGAGAACAGTGACTAGTCTTTTTCAAGTGTTTCATTAAATAAATTGTAAAAATAAAAAACAAGTGTTCTTTTTACAACCATTTTTGTCACATATTGCTTCAACAAAGTACTCAACTTACTTAAGAAACCAAAATGGCGGCAGAAATAAATATTGACATAACCCAACTGCCTCAGGACATCCGGGACAAACTGGCGGAACTTGAATTGGAACTTTCAGAAGGTAAGATTAAATGTTTTATTCATAATTTTTCACGCGCTTTTTCGAATGAACTGCGGGATATCATCATTTTATAAATAGCATTCCCTTTCATAAAACCTCTGCAACATACTTTAATACTGCTTTTACAGTTATATTAAGGGTCTTGCATATTTTTTTATCGGACGTTCTCATAAATTCACACTCTTTCTGCCGGCATTTTTGGCATATGCGTAACTGAACAATAGTGATGTGCAATAATTGGAAAATACTATATTTTTATGGTTATACTCTACGTCACAGGATCGTTCATTATTCAATGACTTTCACCGTTGTTTTCCCCTTTTCTCCATTAATTGTGAATACTGGTATATTTTACTTTTTTAACTACATTACACAACCAACACTAATTTGGGTCGATCGATGCGCTCAGCAAATTGTTCATGTATCACGAAAGTCACGATGTTACATATTACCATAGATGCTAATCGCAGTAGGACGTGGTACAAATATCATTATGTTACTAGAGCGACTGCGATCGACCAAATGGAACGAACGAACACAAAAAGCGTCATATTGGCATTTGTGTACTTGTACAGTAGCATGTAATGTAGTTTCTGTTGAAAATTCAATCTTTGGATTAAATGTGAGCTAGAAAACTGACAAACAATGGTGGGAAAGGTTAGCATAAAGGTCATCGTCGGAAGTGTGTAATATAAAGTATATAAAACATAAACGGTACGTGAGCTTTAGCTGTTTCCTTCCTGTGTGAAACAGCAGCGCTCAGCTCTTTGATACTGTTGTTAGAAATGACATGTTTTAATATAGCAACTCGTATGGTGTACTGCAGTATGTGTTTTGAATTTAGTATCTATGAATTACAACTACTCAATATTTGAGCTAACTAATGACTGAAATTAAAATCAAATTACAAGTGTAACTACAAACTAATAAATTACACATGTAACGTGATTTTATCATTACAAATTAAATTACCAAAAAAAAATTGTAGCTGCTGGCTTTATAAAATTGGGAATTGGCTATTCTTCAACAAGGAAATTGCTCTTCCTTCCTTTAAGGTTAACCTTAGAACAACGTGTTCCTTAGAACAGCGTGTTTTTCTTACCACATCACTCACTCCTTGATAAAATAAAGTTTTAATACAGAAGCATCATCGGTTCCTCTATCACTAAAATGCCAATAATGATGAGCTAGTAACTCGCCTAAACAGGCCGGAAAAAGCCAATATATTGTCGGTGGTAGCGGTGGTGTTGGAACCGGGGCAATAAAACTTGATCCACCTTTCTCTAGTAGCATGCAACTGATACCATACCAATCAGTATCGGATAACGTGATGCTTAGGTTGTTAGACTTCTGCTTATACTGCATTTCACCTATTTGCCACATCCGCATCGTTGTGGTACACATTTTACATAAATTTTAGACTTGGTTTAAATAATGCATAATACAAGGTATATTTGTATTTAAATGAACGTCAATAGCGAACGAAAGTTGAAAAAAACTTTCACATATATTGAAATCTCAGATAATTGAAAATTTGGAAGCAATGTTATGTATTTATGCATTTACCATCATGCAATGCAGTAGTGAATTCATATTGAAAATGCTTTATATACATAAGGCTAGGCTACGTAATATTACTACTGCAGTTATGTTTTACTTGCATGGTTGCATGTACCATGCACCAATAATATAAATTGGATTGAATGAAACATAACTCAACCTCAACCTATTTATTCTTTCTTTTCACTGCCATTATTGGCTCTGTGTACAATTATATATCCGACTTTTTACTTTTGAGATTATCCTTTAATAAGGTTCCGCTCACAGATAGTACAGTTTACAGTGTGTATGCAATTATATCAGCTTTCCTAAGTTGGGGACATTTTATACTGTATATGTGAGTTGGAGGTAAAACGAGCATTATTATTGCTCACATTATCTGTTTTAGTAGGATGGTTCAGAATTTGTCTGGCAAATACTTGTAAAGTTGTGAAAGTAAATAAAATACTTTCGTCTAAATGTCACACGTCTCCGAAAACGTTATCTTGAATCTTGACAGCTATAAACTCACCAGCCTTGTTAAATGACACATATCAAGTTACGATATGTGGAAAGCCGAGAAATAAAATAATTTTAGCACAAATAAAAATAGGNCGTCTCCGAAAACGTTATCTCGAATCTTGACAGCTATAAACTCACCAGCCTTGTTAAATGACACATATCAAGTTACGATATGTGGAAAGCCGAGAAATAAAATAATTTTAGCACAAATAAAAATAGGAAAAGCTGTATGTATTCTTTTTTGAAAGCAAGACGAGAACCTCTAGATGCTTCTGCAAATATGAATATTTACACATCCTGTAGCTTAATGATTTAAGAATAACTGTTTTCCAGACGATGCAAGTCTAATCTTTATCTAAATACTTGCAAGAGACACTCCTGACCAACCAACTGTCGAAGACATCGTTACGACAAAAATGAATTTTGTGTAGGTAGGCTGGTAGATAGGTAGATTGGTAGATAAGTTTGTATTTTGTATTTTTGTATATCATGTCATGTCTTGGACGTGAGCATGTAACTTTAAGCTTGTCAGGGTAGGTACTACATAATAATTACATATATTGCAATACCATTCAGAGACATATATAGGTCGAATAACATATTTTTTAAGTATGCAGATCCCATAATTTGACGATTTGATAA
The DNA here is from genome assembly GCA_027744055.1 of Callyntrura sp. NNG-2020. NCBI lineage: Eukaryota > Metazoa > Arthropoda > Collembola > Entomobryomorpha > Paronellidae > Callyntrura > Callyntrura sp. NNG-2020. Next base: position 6,642 of record JAHZNE010000966.1, on the reverse strand, counting down.
GAAGCCGTTTTAAGATCATGCAACTGCGTCGATAAAAATTCATTGCTCTTGAAAGAGGTTCGTTCGTGTCTTTTACATTATCACTTACAATGTTATACTAAGTTTTCAGGATCGTATTCCCTTATATATTTAGTTTCATTGCAGATGCAGACACAAAAATTTACAACCCAACTTCTTATTTGCCTAATTTTATTGAAGCTAAAGAATTTTTTCACGATATCCCTATCACCTATGTATATTACTAATCATTTTTCACTTATTTCTAAGAGTAGTCGTTGTATGGTTTTTGTTAAACTGGAAGCCCAAAAAAGACCAAGTTTATTGATATTCCATCGTTATCTTCCTTGATTTTTTTTCTCGGTATTTCCTTTCCTTCTTATCAAATATCTTGTTTGTCATAGTGTAGGTTTTATAAGCATCTTACGCTGTTGTGTAAAGACGAGAATGACAGTAGGCCCACTGAAGCTCAGGAGGAGTCAGCACGTCAGATTTTAAAAGTTAAACAAGTTCACGAGTCAACAATCAATGATCAAAGACAAGATTTGTCGGGAGTAGAGTTGATACATGATACGATTCATGCGAAGCCATTGCAATATTTTCAATTATTTTGTACATACGCTGATGTGGTCCTGAAGATACGTGTTCACATATTAGTCGTAAATTTTGTATTGTATTGTAGTTTCCTCCCTACATACTACCAGTACCAAATAAATGATATTTTATCTACTAAACTTATACATTGCTCCTTCTAACAGTATATGCTATAAGGTTATCGTTTACCGACTATAGAAGGAGGGAGTACAATGTACTGGTGGTAAATTATATATGGCGCAGTTCATTATTAGTATCAATTGACCGGCGACTCTAATCTAGTTTCAGTCTGCCGGATGTCTGACTGGTTTTACCTTTTTTTTAAATTTTGGTATGTAATACACACATGGACTCTAGGAACGAATGAACGCTAGAGACGTATTAGTTCCGTACACATTCCTTATTTACATTGCGTAATGAATCTATGAGTAAAGTACGTAGGTATGTACTTTTTTCTCCGCCATGAGGTTACGATGATAAATGATGCACGCGAACTCATAAGAAGAAACGCAATTACTGTTGAAAATTGACCACTTACCTAAACACCTTCCTCGAGAAGGGTTAATGTTGGTAGTTACTTAAGTATAAACCTGGACACATGATATATACTACGTACATACATAACAGTCAGCTAAATTAAATAATGTGCCTTTCCCTTTCCGTTAGAACCAGTTTTCTGTTTTAATTACCACAAGCGTGCCTACCTACATACGGCATTGACGTGTAGTGACCGAAAAACATTTCCCGGTGTACATTCACGCAGGGGAAATGTTCGGGTTATAGTATACATATACGCTTACTTTTGCCCTAACTTGGCAAAGTACCTCACTTGACAAAAATTAAAATATGCACACGGAACGTATAATCATAGGGTTTCAGTGAGTGAACTGTTCTATTCAAAATGAAAAAAGATCTGTAATTTTGCATGAATTGCAGAGAAAAAACTAGTTTCGTCTATCAGACTGTTGACATGAAATGACGCAAGTAAACAAATCAAAAGAATTTTCCTGCTCCTTTTTTGTACTGTCGGTACATGCTTTGATATATAAAGGTTGAGATTCAGTCTCGTATGTTTGGACTATAAAAACAAAAATCATAATTTTATTGGCGGTACTACAAGCCACTGTTACGCTATTATGCTATATCAAAGATAAACTATATAATCAAAGACAGTTCTCCCATAAAATCTATTCTCTAAATTATTTCAAGTTCTGCTTATTTCCTCTCCATTGGATAATATATTTCTACTGGCTTGTCTTGCTGAAATTACTTAAACACTTAAGCAAGCGTTCTTGTCTGTCATATTTAAAGGGGCAAGTTATCGTTTAAATTAATGAAGACTCTGATATATTTTGCCGGTTAGGCAAACCAATAAATATCTTCAAGAATTCATATACATCATTTTTGTACGATTATTGATGACCTTACAGATTGGGGGAAGTTTATGAGTTGCAAAATGTGTTATTTAGTGCCGTGTGCTTGGCCTGAAGGCAATTGATAAATACGTAGCGCGTGACTGATTTATTTGTGCTTAAACATTTATAATTAAATACAACATTTACAGCATTTTAATTATTGATGAGTGCCACACGTTGCCTACAAGCTGAAATGACGGCTAACCATGCATCCCTATTTCATATATAGAGTATTTTAATGGATATTTAGTCTGAAATTTCCGACACGGATAACGACATAATAACATATTGTTATTAGACAAGCCTTTGGTGTAAAGAAGGTGTGTAGCTGTTGTCTTAAAAAGGTATCAGAACGATTGGTACGTGCATATCTGGATATGCTGATGATACGGTGACATCCTTTAGGTATAATTCATATTGTGCTACCCTTTCAACTAGCCTACAGTTGGCGGAAAGCCTTGATACTCCAGATAATTATCCAGGTGTATGAGTCAAACACAACACAAGTTGCGATAAAAAAAACATGCTCAAAATAAATTAACAAATGTACCTGAGCATCTTTTGGCAGAGGCCTGGATTTCAGAATTTTCAAGGTTGCTTCTTTATCTTTCAACAATATACCTTCTTATTTTCCTCTGACCAATGATGTTTAAATGAACCCAAATTTGCTATTTTGTATACCTATGGCTGTCTAGATGGGTACACATAGTACGTACGTGCATGTGTGTGCAATCAACATAGTCAGCAAATTAAAGCACTTTTCGGAGTACCTGTTTCATATCGATGCAATATACTATAAAATTTCCTTTCTTTTTATGACCATTAATGGACGCGAAATACGAAAGAAAGAAAAGGTTCGTTGTTCAGAATATATGAAGCATGTTTTCATTTTTTTCTGGATGATGATGATACATTCAGATGATGACGGTGCTGGTGATTTATGCAGGTGTGAATTGGGTTTTGCCGTCACTACCTCATTCATCTTGAATGTATAGCTTTCAGTTTTCATCCTCTTTAGAGAACAGGAGTAAATGGAATTCACACCAAAATCAGCCATTAAGGAAAATTCCACCGCTGTTGTTATTGTTGGTGCACATACTTGCGTTTTACACATTATTATCGCCATAAGATAAAGACTTTGGATTTTGTACTCTTATGGCAGGGTACGATGTTTGCAAGTGTACATATATGAAAACTTGAGTCCAAAAATGCGTTTTTTTGTTGAAAATATGAAACTTTGTCCCTCTCTGTGAAAATGTTTAGTCTACGAAAATATCGGCAAGTTGAGGAGTCTTCACTCAAAATAAGAAGAGTAAGAAAACTGCACCTTGAATCTTTTCGAATGGGTCACCATTGTCACAATCACGTTGCAATGCAATGTGCCAATGTATCTACACTACACTTGAGTGAAATTTACTGAAGCGAGTGAGGGAGGAATGGCCAGATGTTGCTGCTACTTTTAGCATCGCCTTTCTTATTTAACAAAACCCCAAAAAATGCTGGGACATTATCTTTGCAGTCATGTGGCACATACAGTCCGTACATATGCATGACGTAACCTGCCTATAGATTTTTTTTAGATAGGTAGCCACAAAGGAAGAGAGATGGTAAGTTATGTCAAGATTTAAGATTTCTACTTCTTATGAATATGCTATGCATGCTGCTACCACATAAAACGAATTTCGCTTTTGCACATTCACAATAGTCCACAATGGCATCTTCAAACAATGCAAATGGATGATGATGTTTTAAATAGAATTACTGAACGTGAACGCTGGATATAGTTGGTAGCCATTTCGTACAATAGAAACTTTTTGTCGCAATTTTAACGGTTGATGCATGCAGAGATATCATCTCCAATGATCAACATGTTGGATCGTGTAACTCGATACCCAATGCGAACTCGCTAAAAAATTCTTTGCCAAAAGGAAGCTGCTTGTGGCTTTATGCTAGATTCGTTCGTTACTATTTGCATTTTTGAACAGTTGTTCTCATCTCGGCTTTCGGCAGACCATCAAAAATATGTCTATGAAGTCTATATCTGATGGAGTTTTAAGTTGTGGATTGTTGTTGTAGCACAGAAAAAACTGACTAAGAATAAGCCGCATTCAGTGCTGCTTGATGTTATGTTTGGCACAAAATTTTATCACACGTTTACACAAGCAATGCGTGTCTGTGTAGTAGTATAGTCTGTATTCGAATTCCTTCATATTATAGCTTTGTAATAGCTCAAATGGAGGCTTTTTAAGCTGGCAGTTCTGGCACGTTGGTTCTATAGTCGGTATGGGTGAGGATGAATGCTGATGACGGAGAGGTGTATCGTCATTATAGTATTGTACCTAAAAGTGCCTTTGCAATGCAATCCTCGTTTTTGCATTCATTTTACCAACACTCAACATTCAACATTGCTGGTCCATCTAAAATTTAATGAGCTAAACATCCGAAGGAAAAAGAAAAGTCTAACGAAACAGACAAACGCAATACTAAATGAATTGGTTCGTTGGTTTTATAAATGGATGTCACATATAATGTAGGAAGGATAATATTTATTTTCCAGTTGACAGCTGGCATAAAATCTGCGAGTGATTCATGCGTGTTTGGATAATTTTGATGTCTACATTTTGTCATCCAGACGGCTAAAATGCACTTTGCAATTTCTGTAGTACAATGCATAAAGTTATTGTAGTGAGTCATTTTGACTAAAAATTATTTACTGACACCTCACCTAATTGGAGTCGGATCGTATCAAAGCATAAACGTGAATGAAAGCATGAAAGAAAGCGTACATCAGTCGGTACGTCAGCAAAGTAAGAAAAGCGTAAATTGTCTATAAAAATGGAAAATAATTTTAAAATGAAGTAAATATTAACACCGGGTCGATGCAATGTTGCTCCATCGTGAACAAAACGACTAGTCATGGCCGTTTCAAGGATCTCTGACATAAAGTCGTTAAAGTAAAAATGATGGTTTTTAAAATGTCTTACGAATTACGAATTAAAAATAAATGAACAAGTCAAAGGATCCGACGTTTTGAAGGTTGTGCTTTATAAAGTACTTGTAAGGGTAATAAATCACTTTTTATCGCAGGTTCATACTATTCATTGCTTCATGTGGATCATGAACTGTTGGTTGCTGTGCTGGATTCGCAAACTTTCATGCGAACTGGGGGATTAAAATAAAAAATAATGAAGCAAATCTGCCCAACTATTAAGATCTATAAAATATAAAACATTTAAACCCTTATTTGCTCGCTTAACGCGCATTTACATTGTGCATTGAAACTCATCATCATCAGTAAAAACGAACAATGATTTGTGTTTGTATTTTGTAGTAACTCTCGTTTACACCAACACCAACCCAACAAAAGTGGTGGGGTGAGAAATGAAGAAAAAACTACTACTACGTTTGTAATAAGCTCTTTTGTTGTACGCAATGCATGAGTGTATGGCATCTTTGTTGAATTACCTCTCAACTTCTCTGCGTAGGAGATGTTGTTGTTCCATTGTGGTTGTTTAGATGGGACTGTGGTAGCTTTTTTCGCTTTGAAGTAACTGGCAAGAACATAAACAAAAGAAGAAAAGCAGAAGAGCGAGTAGGAAGATACGGTAAATGATATAGTATGGTTGATGGATGGTATGCTTTTGTTGAACACAGTTGAAGTGCATGCAGAGTGTGAATGTGGATGTTGCTTATTTTCCTGCCAACCATTATTAGCCAGAATTCAAACGACAAGTGCTGATTTTAATGATGATAAATAAATACTTGAACAATTAACGACTGTGTTCAACGTAATTTAGAACTAGACTAGGCAGAAATTGGTCGAAATAATAAATAAAATATATATATTTTAAAGGTGCTTTCAAAAAGGCGATTGCCTACACAAATAAGAATATTGGTTTTGGGTATTGCAATAAAATACAGCACAACATTTCTTTCTTTCTAGTCAAATCATAAAGACACCGAATAAAGGTTTTTGAAAAAGGAGTTCAGGAAAAGGCTGTTAGGAGGTTGGTCGGAATTTTTAAAATGATTCCATATTTATTGATGAGTTTGTATTATGGTTAATGGTATGGCAAAATGTCGCACGAATACACGTAAAGTAGGCAGTAAAAACTGAATAAAAAAGAAACGCCTATGCGAGGGACTGGTGGAGAGAATGGTTCTTTCATACTTTCATTTTGCTCATCTGCGGGGTAAACTCAATTTCAAGCGTCCGAGATCATGAACCCAGAAAAAGTAATAATCATGAATACATAACGAGTCGTCTTGCATGCCTGATGCGAAAAATAAATATGATTATTGTATTGTATGTTAAAGGTAATTTTGAATATGGATAGCGGAGAATCGTAAAAGAACATATAAGGAAGCTCATTAAAATACAAAAACAGGATACTTCAGTCATGAGCACGAGAAACAACTTTTTACTGAATAATAGGGTGTGACTATTTTAAGCATAGTAGTTTTCACCTCATTTTCAATAATTACGCCTTTAACAAATACATACAATAATAATATTATAATAATAGTAATAGACAACCTAATGAATGCCTACAATAAATATTACAGAAATACCAAATATGCAACTCATATGATATAATAAATGTATAATTTTGGCGATAGAGATATTAAGATATTT
>JAHZNE010000965.1:0-99958 GCA_027744055.1 Callyntrura sp. NNG-2020 | reverse complement strand
AACTGGCTGTAAATATTTCAGCTTTTTGGTTGAATTATCGCAACCACAAACAGTAAAAGCACAATAATGTAGTATAGAATTAATCTCTGTAAATATGAAACATAATAGGTGGAGCAGGCAAGCTAAGGTAACTAACTACCAAACTTAAATATATTTCCAAAATGACGGGAGGCATTGCAGCTTTATAGAAGTTTATTATGAGACCTTCACAATATAGCGATGTAGTCTAACATTTAAAAAAAATCCTGTTCCGTCTTTTTCAATTTTGTTTACAATTCCCCCAGAAACATGTACATAAATTCTCTTCCATCTCCACATTTTCTGGAATCTGCTGATACAGTCACAATAAGGCAAAATGCTGCCAGTCTATAGAGTTTTACTCTTTTTAGTATACTTCTTTGCATGCTATCCCGCTTTGCTTTTAATTGTGTACCTCAAACTATTCGATTTATTCATAAAAAATACTACTGCACCATTTTCGTGCTTGCTTCCCGTAGAATACTAACGAATGTTTTTGTACAATCGTATGTTTACAGCCTCTTAATTACATTGCTAGTTCTTCCCATATTTTATTCCACAAATTTTAGTAGCGTCTCCAAGTCTCTGAGTATATGTATGTAATGTAGAAAGAGAGAGAGAGAGAAAGAAGATAACGTAGGTATCTCTCTCTCGTTGTATCATAGCCTTCCCAATTGTCTTCTGTTGAATGGCCTAAAAAAGGTTCTTTTAAATTCTTAAATCGTACGATAATTAAAAATGTGTCTTCTTCTACTTATTTTCCACGTTTCCTTCCCGTGAACAAAAACATCCTTTCCAGACGCGTGATTAAGAAGGGTGAACCGGTGTTTCAAGCCCTCTGGACAGATAACACGGACTACGGTCAAGTGCTCATTTCACCGGGGATGATCCAAGATCACATGCCTGATCAAGTTCTTCATGCTCTTCAAAGGGTAAGTTTTCCTCCTTTCGTCGCGTACACTATATACATATTGTTTTCTCGTTTTCCTGTGAGTTTTAGTGAAACTTCAACGCTCGGTTTGTATTAAACATCAAACAATTTTTGTACGCGATTCAATATTCATTCCGTTTACATAATACATGTTGTTTATGCCGTTGTAACTCAACACTGAAATGCGATCAGTTAAAGTAAGTATTTTAGTAATTCATGATAAATGTGGGTTTGAGTGTTGCTTTGTCGCGGAGAATTGAGGAAAAACAACGGTAATTCTACCCAGGTTTTCTGCGTTCAACAGATAATGCAATAACGTATGGCGTAGTAGTAGGGTTGTATAACTTTTGCAAATCCTTCAGACGTTTTCGTAATCTGAGTGACTAGCAGTGTCAAACAATAAACAAAAACAATATCAATTTTCTGTGTTTGAATGAACTGGAGTTGTGCGATTTTCTCCCTGCCATTGTTTCCCGTTAGTAGAGATGTGATGGACGGGATGACGCACGTAAAGAAAGTAGGAAAATGGATGAAAGCCATTTGAGGCATCCATTTCCATCACATCCTTTTATTCCTTCATTATATTCCTGACGTTCATGTTTCCATTCTCCCGCTAATTCATTTGAATGTAACGTACAAACGTCTCAATGGTTGATGGTTTTCTAATGAATAAGATCTACAGTGAAAAGGTTAAGGAAGACCTACGTTGTTCTCCTGCTGAAGCACTAGCATCAGGCTTGGAACTCAAGTAAAAGTCTCTCTGGTTTACAAGATCATCCCGATGTGAATTTCCTATTTTTGTTATTCGCTGCCGCGTGGGGATGTGATGACCCAATTCTTTACCGCTGACGCGGAAGCCGTGGAGTCTGTACACAATTGAGCGAGTTCATATTGTTACGTAGTGTTGTTCTTATCAACTTAAGACTCCGTGTACACACATACCAATTTACGGGTCATAAAAGTCATTTGTTTGAAAAAAAATCCAAAATATTTTTGGGCAACCATTTCAGAAAGAGAGACCTTAGATTACCTTAGTAACGGAGGAAATTAGGAGTTTGCCCTCCTCGAGCTATTCTTTAAACGTATTAAGTGTACCTGAGCGTAAAATATAGGAATCCTTGTAAGTGACGGTGCACAACGGTTGCAGGTCAGAATGGCAATTGACAAACTTTTCTATTTGGGCGTGGTGGGCAAGTTGACCCCTACTTTTTTAAGCCATGCAATCGCGCCAACCAAAAAAAGTGTCGTTGCATATGTGGCAATCCAAATTTTGAAAAGGTCCAGGTCATTGTTGTAGATACATTTTACGGTTGCCCCTAATGCATATGGCATTTTATTTGCAACATTTTCAGGGTCTAAAAAGCGATAGTCAATCTACGCACTACCTTAAAGTAGGAGAGTTTGCGATTTGTCATTCTGACCGACAACCAGCACAAAATGGTATCCTTGCCCAGATGTAATTTCTTGTTACAAAATGGCCGCCCTGTTAACTGTAGACATGACATGACGTTAAAACTTTAACGGTGATGGTAGCTTGTCAGTGTGCTTCTGGGACACCCATATGTGTATGTATGTACGTGTATATATTTTTATTTTTTTTTACATATATTATAGGCGTTATTATGACTACGGGGCACCCCACAAACAAGATTAAATTGAAAGATGGCTTGGTTGATACCGTTACACCACCGGTGAACCTGAGTCATTTCACGAGATTTTCCTTTTATTGAAACCACTTACATACGTACCCGAACAACAACACACATCCAATTCTGTCAAAAGAAAAAGTCGTTGTTGCTACATTCTCTGTTGAGTATACCCATTTAAGAATTTGGTCTTCACATTTCCATCGCTTCCTCGACTAATCTTGTTTGCTTAGTATCACCTTTCTGTCTACATACCTTTCTTTCGTTATCTTCGACTAAATTTTTTTTACCTTACCTTCCGCTCGCGTTGCAACATTCCAAAAAGTGTGTACAGCTTACAGTGGCATATAACCCCACGTATAAAACAGTTATTTTTGTATTACTATTTATTTACCCTAAGGATAGCCATGATTTATATCATGGGGCTTTATTAATGAAACATTTCATTACAAGAATTTACAGCAAACCTGTGATGCGACAAATAGTAAAAGGTAACAACCGCGAAAATGTCATCAAATGACTCTGTCATGCATACACGTCACTGTACAAACCGTTATTTCAAATAAAAAAGATAAAAATAGTACATCATATCACACAAATTGTAAATCAGTACGAAGAAAATGGAAAAACGTTGGATTTTTTATTTATTCATCTACTTTTATCATAAACTTCGTGTCTGACTTTCTCTTCGCTTTCCCCAACATGAACCGTTTTTTAATTCCCCCTAAACTGTTTGATAAAGTGACCAGAACGTCTAGGAACAATTTTACGGTATGCACGAGCAAGTAAACGCCCATTGGCAGTAGTATCTATTGATAAAATACGAAGAGAGAAAAATACTGAAAAAATTCGAGTATCGATACTACAAACCCTGCCATGAGTCACAGATGAGGCCGGGAACACGGCAACTTGGCTCACCTCCCCCAAGTTTTATCCTGGTCCTGTTGCTAACTGCCATAGGAGAAAAATACTTGTGACTTGTTGAGGCTTCGTTATCACAAGCAAGCATCTTCTCCAGCTTTTTTTCACTTTTCCTCCCAAAAAAAACAGGGTAATCCTTGACTACGGCAAGAAAAGATAACAAAACGATGTTATAAAAGCCTGAGAAAGGAATAAAACTTCTTTCTTCTTCACTTCCTAACCAAACTTTATTTTTCACGTTTCCCATCAATCACAATACCCTCTTGTTGCTACCCGTTTTTTTTGTTCCCCGTCCTTTTGGAACTCTCTGTACCACCTCTTTATCTGACAGGGCGTATCTGTACTCCCTTACCCTAGCAGCAGCAGAGAGAGCACCATATCATCATCATTGCGTAAACAGTTCCAGAAAGTGTTTTGTCCCGTCGTTTTGTCATGATTTCCTTTCCACTTCTCCTATTTCCCCTGTCCTCAATACAAAGTGCAATCATGGAGCTCCACAATACCACCTAATCAAGTCGTCCTCAAAAGAAACCTAACAAGACGATCACTATCACTTTCCACAAAAGTCAACGATTATGTTTATAAAACATTGCGGCTGGGCGCGTCATTCAAGTCGAGTTTGTTTATGCCACATACAATGCTTGCTTTTAGGACACACATACACTGTCTCCGGTATCGTAATAACCTAATCTGATCTTTGAAATTCGGCTCCAGAAATTACGTTTCGCTTTCCTTGCCGGGAATCTGGATGCAATAAGTAATAATACCGATACAGACGCTGCATGATGCTTGCATGTGTTGACTACTTTTTTGTAAAACTTTCTTTCGCTTTCCCTTTTATTCTAAACTGCATGACTGCATGAACAGATGCACTGTAATATCAACTAATCATAAATATGAAATACGTGCTTGTCATCCACACATGTTGCCAGAATATCACTATGTAATTGTGCTTACTTTTTTGGAAATATTTTTTCGCGTTTAATGTTTTTAATTTCTTTTTGTTCGATTTTTTTTCTCTCTCGCACGATGGAACTTTTTCCTGTAGGTATTGTCAACACAAAACAGATTTGATCTGGATGATGATGAGTTTCCATTTGAGTTTGAATACATTCCGTTTTCTTCTTTGCATGCGCGAAAATTATCATCAAGATCACCCCCACCGTTATCATCATCCCACTCAACACCACCGTCACAATCACCGCATGTTTGTGTTGTCGATAAATCCAGCAACCCTAGCACGACCACGATCAAGATCTCGTCGTTGTGCCACAGTGCCAAACTCGATTTCCCTTCTGCTACTGGCGATTACGGAAAGAATCGGGATGACAATGGCAATTGTCATGACAATGGGGGTGAGATGGTTGATTACCGCAATTTGAGTCTGACTTCCGCGATGCCCGCGCCACATTCCGGTATTGAAAACAGTGTAACTTGAAGCGAGTGAAAGGTAGGTGGAAGGGAAAAAAGTTCTTATGCCAAACTTTTGATTTATTTTTTATTTATTCTCTACTCTCGTTGCACATTCCTTTCTTCTTTAAAAAATATTTTATAGCATGTCGTTATTGTATTAGGTAAACTTGTTGGTAGATTTACAACATTTTCCTTTCGCCAAACACGGATTATACGTCTTATAAGTAAAATAGGCAACTGCTGTCAGCTTTACTATGCAATGTGACCACAAAATATTTTAAATAACCTTATAAAAATGTAAATCAAATCGCGCCGTTACATATTTATCATTTTCCAATTTGAGCGCCTGTCCCAGTCAATCTTACCGGATCCAGGCTCACTGGCACGGCGAAATCAATGCAAAATGTAATTAACCCCCCCCCCTCGATATATGCAGACTTTTGCATTATGCATTCTTCGCTGGCGTTCCTGGCTCCGGGTATTAATTACAAGACAAACGTTCACGGTTTGGAGCAAGCTTTAAGTAGTCTTGTCTTTATACGCACAAAGGTACGTGGAGTCAACATTGTTGACATGCTAAACGCACAACGTAGTTACACAATGCTACATAATAAAAGCACTTACGACCTAGTTCTTTCTTACTGCTTGTGTATTTTGTTGTTTTTGTAAAAGGTAAAATACGTCCACTTGTCTGCCACTTTCCCTGCACCAGTAAATGTAGTTGCAGCTTTGCACTGGAAACCCACTGTTTCCTGTCTCTATTTTCTTTTTGTTCATATTTTGGCCACGTTTTTCCAAATTTACATATTTTATCAAGCTTGAGAATTGAAAACAACAGGAATATGACGCCAGCAGCAGTGCCAGACAGCACCGCCGTAATTTGTGAATAGCCCGGAGCGTGTCATAATAAAAAGGATTTATTAATAGCTTTTAATACAAGCCGTGGTAGAAGTAGTGCACAGTACACTTGGTAGAAGATATGTGGTGTAAGTGAATCCATGTATTAGCAACAACGTCAAAACCGGAAATGATTTATTATGCCATTTGAAACCCTTTTGGATAGTGCAACAACTACACGCTTTTGGATATACGCTTACAACTGTGAAGCTCGCATTATTATAATAAATTCATATCTAAAAAAGAAGGAAATTTCCCTGGGGTTTGTGGTGTTATTAGGGAACAGTCTGCCATCAACCTCTGTACGTAAACGTAACTCATTGCCCGCATTTTGTATAATAAATACTGTGTAGTAATTAAGGCATTATCGTTGTCTGTGGTTGTTACAGTAGAAATTATGCAGAGAAATTTGATGAGGTCTTATTTAGCGTAAAAGTAGTGTACTGGTGGTATCCCGTGAAATACGGAACCCGTACCAAGGTCAACGGTAGGAGGGAGATGATGGAGGAGAGTAACGGGATTTGACAATGATGGAGTGTTTTTTGAAAGATAACTGGGTGAATGATTTGACTTCTACTTGACTTTCCTTGTAGGTTGTAAACAATCATGGTCCAGCCAAGCCACAACGAACTGGTTTAGCGGCAAGCAGTACATCACCCCTGATGCTTTCCAAAGAGTCGCTAGCAGAAGGAGGTGGGGTGAGTGTTGTGGGGGTGGAGGAGGTGTGTGTAGAAAAGCAACAGCAAAGTACCAGTAGTGGTACGAGCGCCGCGGTTCCTGGGAAAGGCGGTATTAGCTCTCCCCAAAAGAAGGGAAGCGGGGTGGGTGTAGCGCCCTGTATGGAGACGAGCTTTAGCAGCAACGAAGATGGCAGTTCTGCTGACACAAAATCCTCCCCTGAATGCACCCTACTGAACCCAAGTCCTCTGATTATTGATGCGGATGCAGATATAGAGGGAGATGGCGAGCTAACGCCTACAAATTTAGGGTTGAGTGATATTCTCGCGTCGTTGAACCTCAGTTGGGATTACGTAACCAGTCTACAGGAACGATTTTTGGAGAAGGAGAGAATGATGGGACATGAGAGGAAGCACAGTATGGGGGCAAACAGTAGTTCGGGTTGTTCTGAAGAAGGGAGCACTTTTAAGGAGATTTTTGGTCCAATAAAGTATGAAGACTGGATGGCCCCGTTGGCGAGCCCAGAGACTCTGTCGGAAATTAGTAGTTTGAGTTCGAGAGCCAGTTTCTTGATACCCAAGGACCAATCCCCGCTTCTCAAAACGAAGGGAGGGAGAAATGGAGTGGGCCCAGGTAACTCGACAAGTTTGCATAGGGGGAAAAATGGAAAAGTTAATGGACTAAATGGCGGTGCTACACTTGGCGGAAGTAACACTGGAATCAACGGAAACTCACATAGTAGAAGCCTCAGCTGTACTTATCCAGAGGTTGGTGGGGTAGGTGGAGGAGCTGGAGGGGAGGTTGCTACAATAAGCTCGTCCGTGCTTCAGTTTATTACGAATGGAGCCAATGGAGGAGATGATTCCAGCGGGAAATGCTATCTAGACGGAAGCGATCCCCACCATCATCATCCCGTTCCCCCATCTGATTTATACATTGATGTAAATAGAGGAGTTCTTCCAACTGGCAGTACTACCCCTCCGGACGGTCATCACCATCTGGACGATGAGCCGATGACTCCGGTAATTGGTGATCTAAACGGTTCCTACGTGGAACTCGTGGTGGATGATGACTTGCAAAAATTGCAACGGGGAGCCGCCAACGGAAATGGAAGTTCAGGAGAGGGGAAACGTGTCAGCTTTAACCTGAGACGCAAATACGCGTCGAAAGACTCTGGCTGCAGTGTTAGTGATCTCAGCATTCCAATTACGCCAAATAGGTATGAACCAATTTATCCGGTGTTCTCACATCAGGAGGAGTATGGCGTGCCAACATATAATTCACCTCATTACACTTATACGGGCCAGTCACCACAGGATCAGTCTCCAACGGAAATATTTCCCGGCAGTAGTCCTCATGATGATGCTTCTACTGATCCTACCGCTGCCAAATTTTCTTTCCCTCCTGCTAGTAGTACAAGTACAACGACGAACAACAATGGTGGTGGTGGTTCTTCCTCTGCTGAACAAAGTCCTCCTGCACCATCCTCCGTATCTGCTGTCGTCTCTTCCAGTGCGAGCCCCCAACTTGGATTACTCTCTTCTTCAGCTGCCACTTCCTCAGATCCCGGGAGTAGTGCCAGTGGATCAACTACCACATTCATACAAATTGCTGATTTAGAGGCACATCTTGCCCAATTCCACGCTCATCAGCAGCACCACCAACAGCAATTCCACCAAGAACCTTCTGACAATTCCTCGGAAGAAAATAATCATCATCATCACTAACCACTATAATTCCAGGGAATTATGAGGGGAATTTATAAAAAAAAATTATAGAAAATTTCGAAACTTTGTTTAGAGATTGCCATATAAATACCAATTACTCTTTGCTGTTTCAGATGTCTATTACTCTTTAATTCTTCCCTTCTGCTTACGAAATTAAGATTACTGCCAACTTTGCCTACCAAACAAAACCTCCCGTCACAAAATTATAAATCACTTCTGTCCCTTTACTCGGGCAAACATCCACTGAACTCTTATAGCAATTGTTCTTTCAATGGTGGAATCACCACAAATTGTTAAAATAGCACATTTAAAACAAAACTTCACAATGAATTCTCACTCCTTTGAATCCTGGGCTGTTAATAACAATCATACCATCAGCTGTTCAAAATTTTGCATTCTCTAATTTTCAAACATTTAACTTGGTATTTAAGAAATGTTTTAATAAGGTCACAACGCCATTATATAAAACGAATAACGAGCGAGTATCACAGTGAAGCGCCATCTTTCATTGTCTCTGTGCAAGCTACTCATTCATAAAATATCAATATTTACCAATATTTGTGTTCCGGTATCTACAGAAGCAGGCAAGTCGATAACAAGTATGTGCGTGGCACAGTTGTCGAATTCGAGATCTATTTTATTTAGACAAGGAAAGCACCGGAACAGGAAGATGTTTATTATGCCGCTGAATCAAGATCAAATTGTTTGAATTGGGTAGGTTAAGCGGAACTGGGGTACTTCCTCCGACATCAATTCCATTTTCACTTTGATATTATATAGCAGATAAAACAGCTATTGTGCTAAAGTTTTAATCAGAATAACTGTGAATTCATTTTGCCAGTGCCACCACCGCCACCACTGCCAAGTAAGTTTTGTATGTTATGAATGTGTTCAACGTAAGTAAATTGTAATTCTGTAGGCGTTCGTTTTTCAAATTGAAGTTTTCGTTTTTCTCAAATTACTCTTCGTCAAAAAGTTATTCATTGTCAGTACACAATATCATATTAATCATATTAACGGTAAATTTATAAATTGTAACCATGAATTAGAGTCAAGGGAAGATACGAAATAAATACAATATGAACACAAGTAGTGAGGATTTCTTATGTACAATAGGGAAATTATCTTCGGTGGCGGAAGATGGGGGTGTCGAAGGGGATAAATCCCCCACGAATTTCCCGTTTAAAATTGAAGGACAGGAAGCCAAATGTATTGCAGGGTAGGACTGTCTCCCTCTGGTCCCCCTTGTGTGTCGTTGTTCCGCCGCCACTGGAAATTGTAATGTACCTATTTTATTTAATGGAGGTAATGAAACGCCATTGGGTTTAAAATAACGAGTTATTGTATAAGTAATAAAGTTTCATATTCGGCATTGGGCTAGTCATTTTTAACGCATGTACTTTTCTCTGGCATATTTTCAATTTAATTCAATCTATTCAATCAACAAGTAAATATTATTGTGCTTAGTGCATTTTTTGACGAAACGACCGTGGTCAGGTACAGTATTCAAGGATGAGACGAGACTATCCGTTAAGATTAATGAGGAGTATTTGTAGTCAGTGTTTGCTCAGTATTAAGACTATTTCTTAAGCAATGAACGAGCATGGACAGCTTGAATTTGGCAACTTCATTTTACGATTTTTTAAAATTCGACGGGACATGTCTTCGGATGCATACAAGGAAAAATTGCAGCACTAATGTTACAAAGTGGGATTTTGAGTGGTATCAAGCAACATAGATTGGAGCCCTTATAAGCAGAAAATATGATGGAAACAGGTTTCGTAGATTTTTTGTTTGCAATTTGTGCATAAAAACTAAATGTTAGGATATGCCACCAATTTAATGCAACAACCGTGTACGATGTGAATATTTTCAATTATTAGATATATTCATAATTTGTTGTTAACTTTCGAAAAAAAAACTTTATATAGTGGTATAACCTATGAACTATCTTAGATTAAAGAATATATTAAAATATGTGTATGTATATATGCGATTGAACTAAAATACCAATTACGACAAAAAAGTTCTTGCGATATGAAAACTGGTGCAAAAACTGATATGAAATAATAGATATATAAAAAACTGGTGATATCGATCAGTGTACATAGAATGCCAAAACGGACTCGCGAGGAGAGCTCACGGTTGGACCCCAGCAAAGACGAACAAAATGTACCATAAATTGGGTATTTGAATGCATAGAATGCATTGAGTGTCTTTCAAATCCCGATTTGCACAACTATTTTCGGCGAGATAGATATAAAGAATTAAATATGCATACACTGTACCGACAACTACTGGCTATTTCGAAACAATGAAGCAAAAATTGTTTGTTTGCGGATGTTTGAGAAATGATGTGGATGATTTGTTTCTTCGAGCTTCCAATTATATCCACTGCATTATACGAAAGAAAAAAAACAGTTTCAAATAGCATAGGTACATTCTGCTGGGATTTGATGGGGCTCTTACGTGACCTCTCCTCGTCAGTTAAATAAATATCAAAAATTAATATGAACGTTTCTGAGATATTTAAGTAAACAACGATATACTCTACTCTATCAAACAGTCAAGGAAGCCAAAGATCATTATTATTATTATTAAGTATACGCTGTAATATTAATTGTAAGCAAACCCACTTAAGATCATAAATACCTACAGATATATATGAAATAAATTGTTAAAATTAATTACGTTATAAGTGCTGTTTCAATTCAGTAATAAGTGTAAACGTTAAATTTCTGCAGTCATCATGTTCAAGTTCAAACTTTATTTCATACAGGAAACTACTATACTATCCTAGAAAATAATTAGTTAACTATTATCACACATGTAATATGTCGATTATTTCACCACGAGTCACTTGGTCCATGAGCTAAATTTTATTTTTAACAGGATGCAGTCTTTTATTTTCAGTTATTTTGCAGTGAATTTGAAAATTCTCATAGCTAAGCTGTCAGATCGATAAAGAAAGCATTGCAGTTGCCTCCCGGTATGTCAGTAATAACGTAAAGACTTAATTAAAGCACGACAGAGCTATACATGCCTAGTTTGTTTAACTAATGCACATTTCTACTTTTAGGTCAATTTATAAATTTTTTGAGAAATTTGCTAAAAAAAAATATTGAAAGCAATTTTGATAATATTGCGGAAATGCCAAATCTGATCACACCTTACTTACGGTGTGTACAATAATTATAGAAGCAAGTCATCTTGTTGTTAAAGTGACCAATAACCTTGAAGTGCCAGTCAATGGAATGTAGCCGTCTTGTTCTTTTGTTGAATATGGAAACGTTGGAGAAATATGTGATGAAAAGAAGTTAATTCAATTTCCTTAATTTATATTAGAATGTCGTGTTAGAGTTCATCTATGCCTGTATTTTTTACTTTCGTGTCACTTGTGCGCAATTTATTCAAGCGAAACCAAATAAGCTATTTATTATTTTCAAATGAATTTCCATAAAATTTTATTTTAAAATAAGACCCTCTAGACCGCGTACTCAGATTACAGGTCACTTTAATAACACGGTTTCCCTGCTTCTATAATTAGCGAACACACCCTGTTTTATACTAGCCCCATATAGACGGCATATAGAATCTAATCTTTTACCCATTCACATTGCCAATCAACCCAAAGATTTTAAAATTAATTGGTTTTTTCATAAAATTTAAAAAAAGCAACGTTGAATGTAACCCCCCTTTCTACAACCTAATTCCAAGGATAAAATGTGTCGCAATCGTGCATGATGGTACACACTTGGTGTATTCTATTGGAAAAAGGTATAACTACCACAAAAATAATATATATATCAAAGCTTTTGAAAATTAACTTTTTATAGCCACAAGTGTTCCAAACCACACATTTTCCATCGTACATTGTAAAAGTGTTTCACTTTCTATTTAAGTACTCAGTTACAAAATTAGTTAACATAAGCATGCATTTGTATTCCATGGTTATAACTTATAATTTAGGGTTTATATATCTACTTTCTATTTGTTTATGAACGATATACACCAGTACGTCACCAAACTACTCTGAACTATATACCGATTAAAGTAACAGTCTCCGTCAGAAGAGTCAAGGACACGCGAAGAAGACTATGCTAAACTAACAAAGAAATATCTGTGAACGTAAGTTAAAAAAAGTAATACAAATTGTTGGAGAATTATCAATAATGACTACAATGTTAGTATATGACAGTGAGTTCAAAGCGTTTTGGAATTTTATACTTGTTTATTGTTAGCAGTGATAAGAACACAAACACTTTTTGCTATTGGATACTTACATACAGGTACAGTCAATAAAATGCTTATTTTACACGATCCGTGTCTCATATAAGTTTATAAATTAACTTAGGTTGAATTAAACATGAAATGGCGTAAGTTATAAAGTAGAACTGGAACGAGGGGGTTTTGATGTTAACTTTTAAGTGTACTAATTAGAGGGAAGAGGCGGAGGAGGACTGTAAGATCTCCATATAAATCTATCATTATGTATGATTGATAATAAAATTATATTATTATTATTCTTATTATTGTTAATAATGGTATTGGACGTGTTTTGACGCCCGCCAGATATAAGAAGTTGCGCGAAGGGACTTAAGTGTCGAATAAGGTGAAGTAAACAAGTTCTTCTTAGATATATGGGTATTATTGTCACAGTATTTAACTGGAGGAGGAGGGAGGAACGAGGAGGTGCAGAAAGTTTTTGTTAGAGTTGTATTTTACTACCATGTAAAAAGTATAATTAAAGGGTTTTTGATTTATAGCCTAAAGTTTTAACCTTTTGTTATTAATATTTAAATGTAAATTTAAAATATCTGTAATTGTACTTTTAATGACTAAATAAAAATAGTAAATATGATGTCCTGTCTTGAATTTTTATTTTCCAACATATTTAACATGGATCGTTTCATTTCATCGGCGTTCAAAACTGAACACCATATCAATTTGTCCAACCGCAAAACCCACACTCTCCAATGCTTAATTTTATAAACTCCAGTTAAATCGCCACAAGTTACCATTGGCTGTAAGATTAACAAGATCGCCGCAGGTGGTCAAGAGGCCACTTTTAACTTTGTAGGACCTACCTATGCTATACCTTGTGAAGGAAGATGATTTCATCATACTTGAAAAGCGGTCCTCATTCGAAAGGTTTGTTCTTGTTGTGTGTCAGCATCATAATATCTGCATTGCAGATACCTTAGACGTTCAGTTTGCTGTACGCCGACCAGCGGGACCATGGGGTGAAGCAGCAACAAAAATGAACAAAGATCTTTCATCGGGATCACGTGAGACCCAGACGTAGCTCTGCAGCGGGAGTGGTAATTTGCTGCATCATCTGCAGTACAGACTACTCTCAGCTCCGTCAGTCAATTCCTTTTAGCTTCAGTTTGGTATATCCGGTCACCAAGAGGATTTGAGTAGTTTAATAAAATAGTCCGTAATGTAGTGTACATAAAAGCTTGGGCCAGATTCATCTAGCTATGCCATAACAAGGGAGAATGACAGACAAAATTTCACCCAACCAACAACATTGGAACGCAGAGAAGCTATACAGAGGCATACTTGAATCAGTTTGTCTCAAACTTTTCGCACGGAGTGTCAACTAAAACTCACGATTATTTCCAAATAATTTACGGAGTATCATACTTTAAAAATTGTGACAGCAATTAAGGATTTTGTAAATTTACCAGGCACACCTCCATTTGTTACATAGAACGTTTGTCACTTGGAAATAGGATTGGATACGTTTCACCGTTCAAAGCGTTTTCGCTCGCCATTTTTATACTAGTTGCTTGTGTCCCTCGGTTTAAATAAAGTGCTTAACCATGGTTCGAGATGTGAGTGGTTATCTTAGGAGTAAAGAGAGAAGTGCGAATCCGGCAATGGCGGAGAAATGGGCAAAGTTGGATGAGCTTCACTCGAAGAGGCTCTGGCATCAGTTGACCATTCAGCTGCTAACTTTTGTCAAGGAACCGGAACTTCAAAATAACAGGCTTTTGATTGAGCTTTACGAAAACTTTATTCAGGAGTTTGAACTACGGTAATAATTGACGGGATGTGATGACGCTTCAAATTGTTTGATTTCATTTTAAATTGTGTACCTTTTTGCCACGATTAGAGTTTAAATACAAAATAATTAACTGTTTTGTATTTAACGATTTTTTTTGCAGAATCAAGACCCTTTCGTATATGGAGCTTTGTGTTTTAATTGTTGTACAGTATGACAAACCGACAGAAGCGTACGCATTTTTGGATAACTGTGAGAAGCGTGTCAGTGCGGATCCCGTGGCACTGGCCCTGTGTAAAATTACTCGTGGCAGAATAAAATTGGAAAAGCAGTCTGATATTGCTGGAATGAAGGTTTGATTATTACGAAAACCTTCCGTTTATTTGGCAAAGTACGATGTAAACAAAGGCTTATATATGTTTCATCCTTGTTTGTAGACTATCTTGGAAGATGTCGACGATATTTTGAAATCTACTGATGGCATATCTGAAGTTCATGGGCGTTTCTATCTTCTCCAAAGCAAGTTCTACCTGGACCAGGGTAACTTGACCGAGTATTACAAAAGTGCGCTAAAATTTTTAGGATGTACTCCCCTCCAAGATTTGCCTATTTCCGAGCAAAGGGAACACGCCAAAAACCTGGCAATTTCTTCCTTGGTGGCAGAGGGAATTTACAACTTTGGAGAGCTGGTATGTGATAAAAAAAATGTGACGTTTGACGGCAGATGACATAACTCAATGTGGTGATGGGATAAATTAATTTTTAAAATTTTGAATGTTCGCAGTTGGCACATCCCGTGTTGAATTCTTTGAAGATGACCCAAGACGAGTGGCTCGTTCATCTTATGCGAGCCTTTAATACTGGTAACGTAACCGAGTTTGAAACCCTGAAAAAGAAATGGGCAACTAACAAATTACTTGCAGACAACGAAGATAAATTACGAACCAAAGTCACCCTGCTAGCTATTATGGAAATGACATTTAGACGATCTGCCAACGAGCGACAGCTTACATTTGAAGACGTAGCGAAAACAACAAAGCTTCCCGTCGACCAGGTCGAACTCTACGTAATGAAAGCTATTGCCAAGGGTCTCGTTGTTGGGAAAATCGATGAAGTAGGGAAAAAGATATATATGACTTGGGTGCAACCTCGTGTTCTCGATACAGCTCAGGTAGTTAAAACTTTATTATTAATTTCGAATTTCAATTTTAAAACAGGTAAAAAAAACGAAGCGGGCACTTATTTTTTAAATTTTCACACATAAAACGTAATTATAAATTACCTTCTTCCCATTTACAGATTGGCACCATGATTACTCGGCTCGATGAATGGCAGCGAGATCTAGAAAAGGCACAGGATATGATGAAGAAAGATGCATCTGATATTTTGCTGTATTAACTTATGTACTTGTAGTTAGAGCATTTGCAATCCTGTTTATTACTTATTACAGATAGTACCCCCACATATATTTAACTGTTCATTGCTTCTCAAATGGAACCCAAAATACGTAAATAAATTTCCAGTGTATCGTCTTTAAATAGCTTTTCTTTTTGTAATGGTGAAAAGTGTGTAATAAATCTGATATTTTCATCTTGCTACCATTACACAAATGAGGGGATACCTTTCATTTTCATTCTAACATCACCTACAGCTCCGCTTTGATGTTCGGCAGATCATTGACATTTTAGACTGATTTTGTTGCAGGATTTGGAGAAATAGCAACAAGATACCATATTATACCATTGCATTGAACGCGTGGGTGTAAAGAGCAGGGAAGCTCGTGTTCATTTATTCAACCTTACTTCATTTTAATTTCATGAATCTCAATTTTCATGCGCATAAAAAAATAACCCCAGCCCCAAAAATCTATAAAATAATTCAAAACCACACAGGTTGCTTTTTTTGAACGGCTCCACAACATCCTCTTATGATAATTCTTTTCAAAGGGGAAAATAAATTTGCGAATGGCAAATGTATGAATCCTTTATGTGTTTTCGCATACAATTCAATATTATGCAATAAGCTCATTTCACGTTTGCCTGCTGAAACGCTATTGTCTATATATCTTCCCCTATTGTATATACCTAGGCAAGGTCGCACCAGTTTAAGCTTATTGGATGTCTGGTTCCGTCATCCGATATCTTGGGCCCATGATACGTCAGCAAGTGTAGCGGTAAGAATGAAGGAGTTTCTCTAGTATTTTGCAGCTGTCCTCAGTCCTACTGCCCTAATACAATATTAGAACATCACGCAGGGCTGGCTCTGACTCCCTCATCCACTAAAAAATTAATTGTACAGACAAAAATGAAATAAGTTAGAGACACACACTAGTCGCCGCTCCTTCATACCCAGACGGCATGCCTATTCAATAGCAATAACAGTAGTAGTAATAATAATAATAATATTTTTTTAAATACAAAGTACAGAACAACTACTATGCAAAAGTAATAATAATAATAATAATACCTAAATGCAAACATAAAGTCATCTATCTATCTACTTCTACTTTGTTAATTTGCTCACAAAATAACACGCCATCGCTTGTATCGTCATTATTTGTTCTCGGCTCTCTCTGTACACATTTTAAGGGGGAGATTTGTACAGGATTTGTTAGTTCGAGGGATATATATATATATATCTAGTATCACACTATCACAGTTTTTGCACCAGGCAGACCACACACTGCCAATTATTATTCGTAATCGTTATCTCCATCTGATAACAGTAGACTACATAGAGAAGAGTAGAAAGCAGTTACAGGCACCGTGCGTTTAGTTTGTTCACCGCGCACACCCGTAAAACGTCCGTTGTTGTTGTTATTATTATTATTGTGAAGCAAAAATGCGGATTTTTCTTTATTTTAAAAAGTAACGAATACAAGTGATATTTTATGCTTTCCATGTTTTTCAACGAAAAGACTGTATCCTTTGTAAAAAAAAATATGTAAATTACAACTCATTTTGTTTAATACTTTCATTTCCCGACGTTTAATTCCACAGTATTATAAGTTATTTGGTTCCTTTGCAAATTCTCCAATGTTTAATTGTTTTAGTGTGTCCATCATTACTATCTGGTAAAAACTGATTCGTTACTTGTTTGAAACTTCAATTTCAACTGTTATTTCGTTATTTATCGATGATGAATACGAGAGAATTGCATGATTAAAATATTAAAAAGTGCTGGCCATGCGGAAAGTAACGGCAGCGACGGCGGAAATCCTTTGGTGTAATATTCTTTACAGACTTGTTTATTTGGTGACTTTCATTCTTAATCCGTTCATGAGATGACAACATTGAACAACTCATCAAATTTAAGAATTCACACGGAATTTTTTCAAGTACAAAATTGTCAGCAACATTTGTTTAGTTTGCCCCTTGCCCTCCAGTAGCCAGTTTTTCATAATGAATGAATGGCTTTGTGGCCTGATTGTGGTTGGTGTTCGGTTTGTTCATAAAAGACCAGCATAATATTTAATGGAAGGAGGTCCCGGATTTTTGCCAGTTACACGACTTACGACTTACCTTATGTGATGGGAACTGAATGGAACTAGAAATTTAATTGGATGTGCAACGAAGTTGGCATTTTGAACTGCAGTGACCGTAGGGCTAACCTCAGTCATTATCATTATCTTTATTTATATCAGTATTAATTTTGAGAGCATGTTCGATGGAAAAAATATATATACGCTAACTACCCGGCAGTTAAATAGCACCTTTAATTTTTGCTTTTCTTTATATCTTGTGTGGTGTAAAATACACCAGTTTTAAGTGAAAATATTCCCTTAACTGACTACTCCTACTACTGCAGTTACACTTTTTAATCTAGTTTTACTCTCTACGTTCTTCTGTACTGTGAACACCGTGTGCCGGACCAAGTAAGATGATAATATTTAATACTTTTAAGAACAACCCACTTTTTTCTGTGTATATAGTATCCCAATAAACACTTCTCCTATTACGGTACTGCTCTTTTGTATTTAATTGTCATGACACGCAATTAATTTTTATTTAATTCAATGATTCAGTTGAAATAAAATATAAATTGTACTTTTTGCCATTTATTTTTTTGTGTGTGTATTTTGATGCCTTTCTTTTACAGTATGTTGTGTGCCTTTTGAATTGATTTCCATTTTCTTTCGATCGTTTAAAAAATGCACAAATAGTGCACGCCATTTTTTTGCATCATATCATGCAAGACGACCTGCACGAACCTCTCTGGGTTTTCCACCTTATAGCAATGCTTAAATAACTAATCGCTCACATGCACAGAGTAAAGTAATAATATCACTTGACCTATAAATACTCCATTTCTAAAGTGGGGATGACAGTGACAGTCAAAACCGAAGGGACAATCCAAAAAATGTCCCAAAAAATTATTAAAAAGAGTGTATGTATTATACAGGAACACACGATTCCAATATAGATGCGTAAAGAAAGATGAGTTTTGCTTATCAGTGTGTGATTTGTACATACAAAGCCAAACTGGTTGAGTGGACGAACTATCCTAAAAACCATTTACTTTTACACGCCGACCCATTTATGAGTTGGGTAAGCCTTGTCAATAAAAAAAGAAGAAGAAACCATTATCGTTACTATCATCATGACCCGTCATCCGCCATTTTGCATTTACTAGTTATGCTTACTGGTATGATGGTATGTGACCATGAATGATTTTTTAACAAGGTGTCATAACACGAGAAGGAAAACATTTATGAAAATTACACTGGCAATATCACATCAGTGAAAGGGGCACTTCTGAAGTATCGTTCTCCAATCGAAATGTGAATCTTTTATTTTTGTTTTTTTTTCGTAGATTAAGATTTTTTCAAATAAAAATTGTGGCTGCAATGAGGATTTTAAGATTTTATGATGGGAGCTCTTGATATATGAACGTGTGAATTGCAGAAAAATTCTTCCAGTAGAAAGTGCACATGCAAATAATCCTGTGACAAACCAATTACAATAATATAGGCTACCACCACCTATCGGTTTTCGATTCGAGAACATTTCAAAATCGTCTTTTTAAGTGTAATTGCCATTGGTCATTTTTTCTGTTTAAATAAATACATGCTCTTAATACATATAATACAAGAGTAATTACAAAAAGATGTCCGTTTCTGCTCATTTCACTAAAATGTAAACACTTCCTAATTTAATGTAAGTTTTGACATATTGAAAACTACTCCTTTACATTCCATCTATCCCATCCAACAAACCAACGAAAAGCTTTCGTTTCAACCTCAGATGTTATATACACAAAAAACTGAAACCATGTTCGTAATCAGCTAAAAACCCGACAAACTCAAACTTGCCGCCTATTGCTTCAAGAACTACACATTAAAAGTGTTCCTTTTAATAGCTTTCGCTGTCCTTTTTTCTGCTCCGTTAAACATAATTAAACATCCATTTTAAGACACTTGATTATTATTAGCTTGTTTATGCTATACACAATATGATTCTTGTCACTTGTGCAAATTTATAAAATATACACACATACAGTGGGTACAAATCTCTCTATATGAAATTCTACATTTATAAGTCGTTCTAGACTATTTTTTGAGTTTGATTGGTCGCTTTAAAAATGAATTCCTTATGATTACTGGACATTCATAGAAGACTACTAACTCTCAGTTAGTAGAAGCGGAATGGTAGACGTATACAAATGAGCATTTACATTTAATTACATGCTAATCATGCGCGTTTCAACAATTCTACAGAGAAAACCGATTTCCGAACTGCTTTGAAGTTCCCAAGAAGTCTGAAACGACAAACTCGGTTGATGAGACACGATATAATGCAAAGATGGAAACCGCCTTTGTTAAAGTTGCTTACACTTACTTACGCATTTTTTTGTATACCCCCAGGAACTTTTAGCCGTTGATCGGGGAAAAGATAATTATTACAGCCACTTAAAAAAACAAAATCCTTCAATATTTAACTTATGCTTTTCAAAATTTTTGCGAAAAGTGAAAATATGTATAATTATGTTTTTGCTTTAAGAGGAATGAAAATCGTCAAATGTCCGGGGGATTTCGATACGCTTCATCATCCTCTGTTTTTGTCAAAAGGGGATTCGTCCTCCTACTCCCAAATGAATTTGCTGCTTGACTGAAAGAGTTGCTTTGTATGTCTTTATGCAGCGCTATTTGAACCACATTGTTTACGACTAAAAACTTCATTTCAGGTTTAGTGCAAACAGATTTAAAGATGTAACGTGATTGACTCCTTAAAATCTTCCTTGCGTTTTTTTGCAAAGTTGGTGGCACCAGCCATTTCAATAATGAAATAGTTCCTCACCATAAATTCCATTGGCGAGTCTGCGACAAAACAGCGAAAAGTTTGTTATTAACTGATTGTTAATTTTGCGAGTCGTCATAACTACTCCGATAATAAAAACATGACATCTTGGTTGTACCGCCAAATTTGACCCTTGACTGACCGTAATTTAGCCCGTTGTTATTGTATTCATACGTAGGCACTGTGAGATACTTTGACAGTTGTTGCAAATTAGTTTTGACTAACCTTTTACGTCTCTACGACTACTCCTTAAGTGGGTCTAAGATGCTTTAACAATACTGCTAGAACGGTTTTACACAAGCTGTGTTAGACAATTAGTACCCCACTCCCACACGTAATATATTTCCGTCTATAATCCGTTGTTTGAATCAATAAATATGCAAATTTCTTTAGTCCTGTCCTATATGTCGCTTTAATATAACTTAAAGTAAAAATGTATGCCCCTCCCCCAATAATGGAGCCAAGAGTCCACAATACCACGTGGTTTGGTTGACATTTTTGTATAAAAACAGTATAATATTTTAATATTATTAGTGAGCGATTGTCCCCTTCGTTCAACATGTGTGGCGGGAAGTTTGAAACTTTGTAATTTTTCGTAGGCATTAGGCATAAATAACCAAAATCGAAGTTCCGTTTGTTGTTTGTAAACTTATCATATCTCCGTTTCGCTTTCACCTTACAACTGCCGCTTATAAGTCCGTGTTGCTCTACCAAACAAAATCCCCCAATATATTTTAGTTTCCCCAAAAGAAAGATCATTCTGTGCACTTTTAAATTTTTTCTCACAGGGGAAGGTAAACAAGTGATGTCAACACAAGGACGATATTATCTACTAAACATACCGACGCCATGACTAGTGGCGGGGGCGATTGAGACGAAAAAATGCCGTATTTTTAAAAACAATCTTTGCTTTATATTGAAAGTACAAAGTATTCACAAAAATGAGTGATTCTACGTCATATCGAATTGACACGCGATACAATGGGGTCTTCCAAGTAAAGCCTATGAGTAATGCGCTTAGTTCTAACATTGGAACAGAAGCTACACCAGTGGTCTCTTCTGGCGACACGAGTACGATGACGTCAGCTGCAGCCGCAAAGAAATCTCTTAGATACAGAAAAAAGATTCCAAAGAAAAGTTTCAGGTAACGCGGACTTGTTTGAAACGTCGTGTGCGTGTGTGGAGTGGTTTTGTTGGTAGTCATGTTGCTCTGCACTCTCATTTAAATTATCTCATCTCTAGCAACGAAATAGAACAGTTGCTTCCTGGGAATTTTTTTTTAGCAAAATTAGGTTTAATAAATCAGGAACCGTTCACACTCATAACGATTTTATCAGATAAAAACATCAATGAAAAATGTACTTAATAAAAAAAGCCTCCATTCATCCTCGGGAAAAATTTGCACAAACATTTAGAAAGTCTAGTTGAGTCTAACTGTCATATTCAAGCGCATTATTGCCCCGCAGAAATTGTTATTACCTTTACATCTACGCCAACTTACGACCATTTTAATTCTTCTCAAGCTACTTCAAATTTTCACATTGTTTCGCTTTTTCGCGAGCATGACCCTCAAATCCCGCCTATACACAATAGGTATGTCCTCTGAAAAAAATGTGCACAATAGGTGGTTCAATTACTTTACATTTACATTAACGCCAAACCATTGTTATCTTGTATTGCTGTGATCACGGTCAAGTAGTTAGAGAATTTGCCTGGGCATCCCCAGCACACACCGGATATACCTAGACACACACAGTCAAGTTGTTTACAATAAAAGCAACGCGACTTACATTCACAATCAGTCAATCCCCCGTCACGTTATAACGATCGCCATTCCCTTCATTCATAAACAACCGCCACCACCAAATCAAAACAAGATACATCGCCATGTAAACCTGTAACGCTGTTTTCTTCATAGAAGAAACCCACCGTGTAAAAGATGGCACCCAATCACGAATGCAAACCATGTAATAAGCTATACGTATCTTCGTCCGCAAGGCATTACTTATACTAAAAAGCTTTTTTAATTAAACCACAGGTACCAAGATCGCTTATGCAGTTTTTTTAGTCCCCCGTACCTGCTCCTACGAAAAAGATTATTCAACCAAATTACTTTGGCTTATATACCGTCGACTCGACATGCCTTCTTTCAATTGAAGCATTATTGTCTTCATATTGTTATTCGTTGGCAAGCAGACAGCAGCGGTACCTCTATGCGCATGGGCACGTTTTTTAGAATACATATAGTGCGCACTCTTTATTACGATATGACTGTGAAGTTCTTTTTATTTCACGGTCAAGGAAACTATTTTGTAGATTATCAATGTACGTTAACGTTTAATCATGTAGCACAATACCTGCGAGAGAAACATACGATAATTGATGCTGTGTAGGTATGTAGAAAAACACTACCTTTTAAATCCCAATACGTCGGCTCATATCATTTGATTTTATTTAAAAAATCCTGCACGTATTCCCTTGTTCGCAGGTATTTGGTGAATCCTCTTAGTTTTTGAGGGTCGATGGCGTCATGTCATATACCCAAGCTACAATGCGGAGTGCATTCTTTTGCTCCTCTTGTAGAATAAGGTAGAAACGGTTAATGAAGGAATGTATGTAAGGGAATCATGCCTATTGTATTTGCAAAAGAAAGCGAGTCGAAATTATATAAGGACGAGGAAAAAATATATGTTTATTACGATGTTTTTTTGCTGCGTGCAATGCCTGCAATACAAACTAACTCTTCAATAAAACATTATAGCTTCAGTGGTAAACATGCTGCAGATATTTTTTTCCTCGCCCTGCGATATTGCAATTTAAATCACCTGATCGTGTAATTTTAAATTTCACTCTAGTTTCGCAGCGGTGGTACGATCTTTCGTTAAGTTTGGGGAGGTAACACATATTGCAGACTTTGTGTGCGCTCCACTTTTAATTTTTATTATTTCGTCATTTTCCCCCTTTTCCTCCGTCAGTGTAGAAGGAATTTAAAGGAAAAGGAGAAAAAAATAGTAAGTAGCGCTGTTATCATCCTGATCAGGTTGATTTAGTATGGCTTGACCGTGTGGCGTGATTGTGCAGAGAATGTTTGCCGTGTTGGAAATATGGAGCTGGCTCATCACGCGGGATCTCACGATTACCGTCATTAATATGTATCATTAATCAGTGGCTACAAGTTCCATTATTAAGCTGTTGCTCAATCCAAGTTCGGAACTTAAATGTGTAGGAGATAATTAACGGGAAGCCAATTATGCTCGAATGTCGATAATGAAGAAAAAATTTGAAGGAAAACCAGAATTCCTTCTCTGTGTATTTACACGGCGCGGTGATCTTAAATCTGTAATATGAACGCCTCCTTTTATTCCACGACGTAACCCAGCTCGTTTCATTCAAGATTGTTCCCTTGCTCAATCATTGTATCACTACATGTGCTCACGCACACTCATCGTTTAAAAACATCGTCATGGCATTTCCCCACTGACAATAACGCAATCACTGCAACAAAAAGCCGAAAAATTAACGTTAATGAAAATAAACTGTTCGTTGTGGATGGAAACAGTGTGTGTGTGTGTTTATTTGTTAGATTGAATGTGTGTGAGAAACTTTTATATGAAGTGTTGTATTTGTATACACATTTGATGACGGTTCGTACATTTCGGTTAGGGTTAGTGTGAATGCACATTTTTTTCAAATGAAACGTTGGAGAAGATTGACAAAGCGGTTGAGAAAGCTTAAGTTGTTCAAGTAAGTGTTCAATTGGTCAATTAAATTGTGCTCATGATTTCAATTCCATATTGGCATGAGATGGCACGCGTTTTTTCAACTTTACGAAATCTCTTGCATCCACTCTCCGGCGGATGTAGCGCAGGAGTGCTGGAGTAGAACGCCACAAAAGTAGAAACAGAAAAAGTCTCCGTTTAAACGTGCATTGAATTACCTGTACATTTAGATCGCATATCAAGTGTGTTTCAGTCAATTTTAGGATTTTTTCTGTTAGCGGCCGTGCCTGCAAATTTTAGGTGTTCTAGTAGAGCCTGTGTGATCTGCAGTGACAAACGTGCGTTAATTGGAAGGACGTTGCGAGACAATTGTATCTGAACTGTTGTGTGCCTCAATTAGAGTGAACTCACACAATATTATTGTTGTTAGTATTATGATTATGAGGGGAATGTTCAGGTTAGTGAGTTTTTCATCTTTTAAGCATTCTTGATTGTGTATTTAATTACTACTATTATATAATTGTCTTGTTGCCTTCACTGCACTCCTGCAAATTCACAATGCACACAAAATCACTCGTGTCCTGGGCAATTTTAAACGAATTTCCAGAAGCACATATTTTGAACTGTGAGGGTTACTGCAGTTGACACACGTGACAGTATTGCCCTGTAATTACAGAGTAGTATGTACGGGGTATATTTATCACATGACCACTTAATTGAAAGTAAATCTCCCGTCAAGTCTGAAAATAATGAATGGAGTGGAATCTATCGCGCATTTCAAATAACTACAAAGTACGATAAATTTAAAAAAGTCTACAGAGATTAGAGATCCATATTAATTACCGTTAGGACGATAATATTGTTTCGGCTTAAGACGGCAGTGTTGAAATATTTTTTTTTGTGTTATCAACAATTTTATAATCATGTAATATGTAATCACAACCAGAATCAATGTTGACCTTTGGACCCCAACAAAATTATATTTAGTATCAGCATTATAGGTTACCACCATCATCAGGCAAAGTTCATGATGACATGTCTATTGCCGTCACGACCTCATCTTTTTATCTTTTCTTTCGTGTTTCGCTCCTCTTCGCCGTCTCAGATTCAGATTTCAAACTTATACACAGATTATCTTTGCTTCCACACACAAAAAGATGGGGCATTATTATAATTCTTTCAATAAAATATATTTTTAAACTAGATTACTTTCCTTTTCGAAGGATACTTGACTCAGGAACGAGTACAATAGTAAAATTGAAAAGACTTAAATCCCGACAAACCATATAAATGCAAGATTCGGAAAATTAAAACCGTACAAGAGGGAGATCTGTCTTTTACATGCTGGAGCTCTAAAAAAAATGCGTGGCTTTATAGCCTTTTTTCACCACGAGTTCATGTAAAATACACATGAACCTACAGCGTCCAATCCTGACGACTGGTGACGGCGACATTACACAAGCACATGTTTTAATCATGCACAGCAGTCTGCTCTGCTCTGTCCCACTGGATTTATTCCATTATTTTTTTTACCATTTCGGGATAAAAATCCAGGGTTACCCTGGGAAGTCCCATTGCATATTGGAATATTGTAAGAGCGACCGTAATCTCTTCTTTGCTCTTAGACAGCTTTTTACTTAACCATACTTAAAGGTGTCACTTTAAATGTGCCGAGGATAGTATATAAGCATTTGTCAAACAACGTGATTCCCATGTGAGTAAGCCGGTAATTAGATATCTCCTCTCTGGAAAATCATGAGCATGTTCGCGTAATCTCGAACAACTTATAAGTCTAAATATTACTAGCATAACCTAATTATTTTTTCCCCTCTGCATTCCACCAATGCTTCTCGGTAGGCTTTTCCACCTCACCATCGAATCACCATGTTGGTCAATGTGGCAAATTCCTACAAAGTATACGAATTTCATCAAAAGCGTGACACAATATTGCATTCCTGTTGCTTGCTGACTAAGGCGAAGAATCCTAATACACATTACACATTTTCAGGCTATCTTGCGACAATCAAGTGGTGGTATGTGATGATCATCTCCTGACTCCGTTTGTAGCAAATCATGAGAGAGCACATGGGCTAGTCAAAAATTCCGCACATGGTCTGATCCTTTGAGGATGGTGAATAATAAGACGAACCCAGACGCTTAAGCGTTTATTTCTGTTGTACAGCTTATTCATTTCTCTGTCTGTCTCTGCCCACAATGGGCTTAGTGGCTGGTTATCAGCATCATGCAACACAACAGTGATGCCGGTTCTCCCCTCTCTCCGCGTAACGAACACACATGGCTATCCTTAATTGGGAAGACCACAGTAGTGGCTTGATCACACAGGTGCCATTATTACACACACTCACACACACACATGCCGTATACCTCTCACTATTCATTTTCAAGGCTTTCCCCCTACTTACATCTCCGTTGCACAATCCCCGCTGGTCATCATCATCTTCCTTTGGATTTTCTCATCACCCGTCAACTTGACTAATCGTAGGAACGATGATGCTACTACCAGTATATGTGGGCAAGATACAAACTGGATTTTTAAAGAAAGACCAAACCCCAATCCAATTCATCTTGACTCTCACTGACATATCAGCCGAGGAGCACGACTATTCTATACACAAATTTTTGTTGACTCGAAACTTTTTCACATGCCCAATGGAGCACCCCCTTTAAACTATCCTCTTTTAATAATTTTCTATACAGCAAACACACTGAGCACATGGTAGATAGCGAGAGAAAAGTCACCTTAGGTCACCCTTTATGATGGTGACTACTACAGTCATATAACATGGAATAGATATTATCTGATTGTCCGACAGTGGCTTTACGGGGACTACCAGACTAGTAGAATGGAAAATAATTACCAGCGACGATAAATGATTTTCATGCATGCATTTTAGTCATGCCGGTATCATGTCCCAATATCAGAAATACTTGCTACGCTTTGTCTGCATAAGGCAAGTGTCTTTTTACCAGCCAAGAATATCTTGCTTTATTGGAGAGAGAGGGACGCTTATCCATCCAGATTAATCATAATAACTGCCAGAGTCAAACTTGATATTGAATGTGTGTACCTGTCTTAATCTCCGCAATATATATATATATATATATATATACATGTGTGTGTACGTGTGTCTGTGAGTATGGACGGGACTCAGTGCGAAAAAAGAAAGTTTTGATTTCCTCGAGAGAAGAAAAATGAGTTTAGTTGAAAAGTGGTAGCAAGCCTAATATGTTTGGCTTGTTTTCCAGGTGGCTTTCAAACGGACAGGCTACTACGACAGGAGCTTCTACCAGTGAAACGACGCCTACAGTGACTTCTACAGAAACGCCAAACTCCAGTGATGTAGATAGGAATATCGGTGTTGACACCACAGCGAGTACTACTTGTAATAACGCGAATATTAGCGATTGCGATAGTCCTTCAAATTGTAACAATAATCCACCCGGCGAACCGGAGGAAACGACGACGACGACGACAGACAGTGGTGGTGGTGTGCCCAGAAGTTGCCCAAGGTTACAAGAAATCAGAGAAGAGATTGAGTGCATAGTTGATTGTGTTGCGCCCACTGAAACGAAGAGACAACAGACAAGTAGTGATAAAAATAGTAAGAACACTTCTTTAAAATCAATTTGCATAATGGCTGATGACCAGCATCAAAATAACGCCATGGTTGAAGGTACTACCACTACTCGTACTAATACAATTGATTCTACTACTACAACGGCGGGCGCAACCACAGTTGCCCCCCTCAGCACAGAAACAAGCTCAGCTTCTTCTTTTTCCTCTTCCCCTACCGCTACTTCCACCTATTCTTCTCTAGTAACAGGCATTTTCCAGCAGGCGTTTTTCACCATGACCAGTCCTAATAGTAACGCTAGTCACAGTTGGTGTGGGGCCTTGATCTTTGCTCTTTCCGCGGCATTTCTAATCAAACTGATGCTTAATAATGTTAAAATTAAAACTAGGAGTAAACCTCAAAATGAAAGCAATAGACGGAAACGCTCGAGTCAGGACTCGACGAGCAACAACACTCTTGTTCCAAATGATTTTTCTCTCTTTTCTCCACGGTTGTCAACCAACTTGTCTCCTTCTTGTGTCCCTGTTCACACGCATCATGGTAATTGGAAATTAAATTTCGCGTTTCCTTCTTCGTGTACGCTGTACTTTCCTCTCAAGAGCGGTTTAAACTCGCCCATCTTTTCAAAATCACTTTTCATATTTTTCTTGTAAACAAATAATACCAAAGAAAATGTGGAATTCGCCTTTACTTTGCTTCTCTACTCTCTCTACCTTCCCCCATTTCTTCGTTTCTACCTCTTTCGTTGGAAAAAAATTAACCTTACATTATCTCTCTGTGCATGTAGCATTGCCAACCTATGACTTATCTTGTATCTTCCTTTGTGTCACTGACTTATTTATTCTTGCATTTCTCTTCTTATTCTATGCTTAACTCCGACGTTGTAATTAACTGTCATGTGTTTTCCTTGGTGGATCAGGAGAGAAGGAAAGTGAAGACCGAGTCAACTTTGTCCTGGGTGATGAGGGTGATTCTGCAACGGAAGACAGTAACGACATGGTAATGGTTGGAGATGAACGGAGGGACAGTTGCACGTCCCAGTCTAGTGACACGCTGCAGGATTTCGTCAGTCCCGTAAATGGACGAACCATGGATGGTCATATGGGGATCATGGAAAGGAGGCGAAGACTGAGGTAAGGAAAGCTCTAAAAAAATATAAAAGCAAAATTATATTTAGTCGCAGTGACATTGCATATTATCATGATAGAAAAATGCGTGCTAATGCCACCGATAACGATAACATCCCGCATTTAATGTGTGTACTCGCTAACTCGTTTGCACCGTACAGCCTCATACTACTGGACATGATGAGGAGCCATGCGCAGTAAACTGCACATGCACAAGAGGTTATCATCGCGCACCATCATGTTTTACCTTCATGAAAATAAGAGTGGACTTGTTAGTATGTGAGCAGTCACTGTGCATGATTTTAACATCCGCAGCATTGTAAATAAACTTGTTTTGTTCCCATGCTCCATCTCTCATACTCATGATTCATGATGATGATGATTAGAGGATACTCGTGTGACGACGACGACGGCAGTTCAACCAACTATTCCGAATATAAACTCTCACGCGTCCTCATCCTCTGTTACGTAATGCCCCGTTTTAACGATAGCGATGATAAGTTGCAGTTTCCGTTTTTCAGGTTTTATGATACAATTTTTGTACCGTGTCTGGATGAAGGTGTACAGGCACAGAAAATGAAAGTAGGGGAAACACGTATGTGAGGGATGTACGCTGGGTATTTCCATCATTTATTTCATTTTTTAAAAGATAATCGTTCCTGCTTTCTGGGCCGAGTTTGACAGAGAGAGAGAGAGAGAGCTATTTGTTTTGTCTGTGTGTAAATTTTCGTTTTTCTTCAAAATCTGTTACAAATTCTATGTGATTTATTTATGACATGACCTGCCATTCTTGAAGGATGTGATTACGTTTTAAATCATTCTTTTGCTCGGTTGCAGCTGCCTTGGCTCTCACAAAAAAAAGTTTTCACTTAGTCGCTGCGACTCGACATTTATGTTAATGAATATAATAAGATCCATTTCGCTAGAGAGGTCAGGTCATCTTGTTTACAGAATTTTCATTAACGGAGATACAATCTGTGATACAGCTTATCATAACTGAAGAAATTCTACCGATTAGTTCAAGGTAATTCTTTGAAATTGACGTGACGTCTTCCAAGTGAACTGTTTACGAAGTCAAAACAATTAAAATGTGCTTTATGCACATCTCCACTTGATCTCCACTC
This sequence comes from Callyntrura sp. NNG-2020, assembly GCA_027744055.1. Lineage (NCBI taxonomy): Eukaryota > Metazoa > Arthropoda > Collembola > Entomobryomorpha > Paronellidae > Callyntrura > Callyntrura sp. NNG-2020. Next base: position 69,855 of record JAHZNE010000965.1, on the reverse strand, counting down.
CAATTTTTTCATAACTTTCATTACCACAAGGAAATCATGAGATCTGGAACGTAATTAAAAAATTGATAATTTTGATATGCCAGAGATTCTACGTTTATCAAGAATCAGCAACTTTATAAAAAAAATAGTGCGAACCAAAGCAGCAGGATTATCCGGTATTTTTATTCTCAGCGAAATAATTATTGCAAAATACCTTCATGTGAGGCATTTTTTGGTGCAGTCAGCATTTCGTAAAATATTTCTTCAACTGGTACAGCTAATTACGCAACGTGCCGAGTTATCTGAGTTCGTGTGTACCGTTAATGAACAAGAAATATTGAATATAATGAAATATGTTGAATGCGTGCTCATACTTACTTATCAGCAAATCATGTGTTCATATGCACTTGTCCTTGACATGTGTCAGTTTTGTTAAAAGCGATTTCCCTACTATTTCCCGGCATCATTAAGACACCAGAGCAGTAGTAATAGTAGTACTACATAACTGGTACAATTTATGTAAATACCTTATCAAGCTTGCATGTGAAAGCAGAAAATGAGGCATAAAACTCCTGAAAAGGAAAAGCCGGCTGTATTTTAACTGTACTTTAACCAGCTCCAGTTCGAAAATAATGCATTTGGAAGTGTCATGAATAATTAACTTTGATATGACGAAATGGCATTCACAAATTACTGGATAAAATAAGCAACGTAATCACTTGTCATTGGAGCGTGGTTATTCTAAAAAAATAAAGCGGATAGTAAAACAAACAAGATTACCTCAGTTACCCTCAAGTTTGCCAAATCTTGGTAAAAATGCGATCAACTAAACTACTCTTCATTTTGAAAATATTTTCCCAAATAAATGCGCAGCGAGAACGAAACCCCAGAATAAGTGATATTTTACGGGGGTTGATTTGATTCGGCTTAAGACGCTCTGTAATTACAGGTTGACTTGACTCTGAAAAAATGGCATTGAAATGATTTATCAAAGGAACGGTTGAGAGTAAAGCAAGCTAGAGCATGACGAACTATCAACGTGATTAGAATGGCGAAAATAGTGGAAGTTCAAGGTTAATCTGATGCAGCAAATTTGTTTCATTTTGCGGTTTCAACAAGTTGTAAGTAAGGACAACAGTCAACAGTGGCAAAGAACAGAGGCAAGGCTACACCGCAAATTTTGAGTTAAGCGTAGCATGTACCTAACTTTATGGAGGAGGAACATAATTTTGATTACCGATGCTAATATATGCTTCTGTGTGTGTGATTACGTGAAACAGTTTGATTGTAATTGGCCAAGTGAAGGTAACCATGAGTTGAAACTGGTAATCTGGATTAAAAAAATGAAATGTAAAATCATCATCGTCTTACATCCATGTGGTGTTTGCAAATGAATAAAAACGTTCCTTTGGGGGAGGGAGAGTAAGGATAATCCTCTAAAATGGGATGTCAGAAGGATTGCCATTATAAGGGCATTCTTGTCAACACCATGCATGTGTCTGGAAATAGATAAATTGGCATATAAATCTTTCACACAACAGCAGAAGTCTTGCCTCCGTTTATTATGCACGTGTTTTAAGGTCGTCAGTATAAACACTAGTCGGTTTTCGACAACGTACCTGTCATTTAATTATTTATTCCACTTTGTTTTTCCTTTGAGGACAATCATTATCTCTGGAGAGTTTGCAACCGTAATATTTTGAAATCCGCACGTCAAGTGCAGGAAAAAACAGGGAAAAACTTTTACATACACGTGAAGCATGGGACAGATCATCATCAGCATCATCATCCTCACACAAGTTGAGAAGGCTCACATAAATCTGTTTTTATTTTTACGTTGACGTTGTTGCTAACAAGATAAGGATCGTTAATAAAGCATAATTTATGAGTTATGCTGACTCAAAACTTTTGCTGATAAAAAAAAGAACTTTGTTAAAATTATCAGTGCTCTCTCTCCCTCTCTCGCTCGCTCAGCTTCAGATTTATGCACGAAAATAGCTGATAAACGAGTTCATTTACTCTGCGGTGAATCCAGTAAGTCTGGGGGAGCCGCAGGTGAAAGGAAGTTTTTGAAATCTGCCACTTTCCCTGTTTCTCATTAATTTCGCAATTTCTGTGGAAGCGTTTGCTACTGTTTCTACACCGTATTTTAGCATTGAGTTAACGTTGTAGACTCCAATCCCACCAATCCATCAGAGTGTTTCTCATTATCATAATAATAAGCATGCTACTATAATTAGCACGAACGAATAGCCCCGCTGGACCTGTCTGGACATACCAGCATTCTGGAAATTCTTGCAAGACCGGAAACAGAGTTTAATGGTGAGGCGCGTTGTCGTCATTTCTAAGTTTTATACCCCCGGAAAGCCCTTGTTCTCATCTGCTCATCTATTTTCCCTTGCCTGATAAACTCGTATCGTATTCGAATACACCTTCATGTAGTTCTCAGCGCCCTGCACGTGGCTGCGTAATGGACGGGTATGGAAAGAATCCTCTTCTTCTTAATACTTACGCAATACACTGTAAATTCATTATACGTGGAAAGATTTTTCTCATGGGAAAATTGCGCGGTTGAAGGTGCACAAACTAGGTTGGCTCTTTCAATTAGTCAAACTTGTCTTCAGCTCAATAACAGAAATGATTATTTGATTGCCTTTGCCTTTAAACAATTTGTGTGTTCACGCCGGACTTGCAAGAGAGGTCTTCAAGAGGAATATTTACAGCCATAATTATAATCACTCTTCATTTCTACTTGAAATCCCACATTTTTAGTACGCACAAATTGAGAAAGTATTTATGTAGCGCCTCTCGGTTAATCCCCAAAATACGAAGAATTCCTCGTGTGTGACGTGCACCGACGGGGATGTATTCATCAGAGCATTCGTGTTGCCATTTCCATTTCTTGTAAACAACAACGTAGCAAGTGGCATTATATCCTATTTTTAACGAATGTCCCACGCTCCACGCTACCCTTTTAATCCTTCCCCTGATGATAACATATATTGGATGTTGCACGGGGGGACAACAGTCCATATATGCGAAATGGACGCACACCTTGCAAAAATAATAATTTAACGTCATTATTATTACGCGTAATAATAATAAAGGTATCTGCTATGCGAGTCTGTTTACTGGTTTCATTCTAAAAAAAATTACGTTTTGTACTAAAACATGAGACCGTATTACAATTTCGTATCCTTCCATAGAAAATTCAATTTTATTCCTCTAAAAAATATGTGGTGGTGATGATAGTTGCCGTGGTACACACGGTACAAAGTACATGTTATCATCAACGTATATCACCACCATTCACCTCTCTGTTGAGAGAGAGAGAAAAAAACATCATGCCATCGCACCACCACCTCATCTACCACAGTTTTAGCAATTATTATCATCAGCTCTCCTCAGCAGCAATTTACAACTACCTTAATTTTGTAATAGTAATAACCTACAACAAGAAAACCGGCTGCTGCGTGTTTCGTTTGAGAGTGTCTGTTTTAGACTCACTACGTGTATCATACCACCACCACCGCCATGATATTCCATGTTGATAATAATGATGCCCAGGAACACAATGATTCAATCATTTGTAAGATGGTGGTCACGGATATATGTAACTAGAGAGAGGGGGGAGAGAGAGAGGTTGATAGCAACCTACCTGTATTCTGCATTAATGTTTTTTCACCTGTAATTCCCTTTTTGCTGCTGCTGCGCTAGACTGTGTTTACGATGCTCACTTCACTCGAGTAAATTTGTCTGCCGATATTTTTTCCCTTTCTGTGTGCACCTGGCTGCCAATCCAATCCACAGAGGCACACGAACCTACCTGTTTTGCACTCTCTCTCTCTCCACTCTCTGTCTATTTCGTCTTTCGGACATGTTGTGTGGAGTGGCGAAAAGAAACTCGCAAGTCGCAACTGTAATAATCATAGCAGCAGAACTATTTCTTGAGAAAAATCTTGTTTTGCCTGCGCGTCCCGTCTCATCATCATCATCTTACTCATCATAAAATAGGATTTTATATTGCGCGTATTTCTTTTTCGTCAGAGCAGCGCCCAAGTTACAAAACTCTCCCCCTTTCGCTTAAAACCAAACTTTTCTTCATTTTACAACATTACCAGAATTATGCTATTTTTTTGAGGAGGCATATATACAACTAAGGCTGCTGGTGTGGTAGAAGGAGACGAGATTGACGAGAATGCTAGGAATCTTAATAACGCCACGACTTGACTACTATTTCTACTTTACTACACCCATTTCCCTTTTTTTCCTTGGTGGACGTCATTTCTTCTTCTAACTGGCTTTGTGCATCTTATGTTGTTACTATCATTCATTTACGACTACCTATGAATGATCCTCATATTCATCCATCCACCTCCCTCCTCCCTACCAACTAGTCTGAAAGGAAAGACAACACACAGGTAAAACCTTTAAAAACTCAGGATGAATTACTACACTGAAAACTACCTCCGTTCTTCTTACCTGCTCTCGCCTGATGTGGATCCTGATGATGAGAACATTCTGAGAGATATTACCATGCTATCGTGCTACCTGCTTTTTCTCATACATCATAATCATTTCATACATGCCATTATAAACAACGTTATTTCAATGGTTCATCATCATACCATGCATCATCATCATCATCATCATCGTCATCACATTGTAAATTCATGTCTGTCTCTGATTCCCTGCTTCTACAAGTATCTTTATATAACGTGTGTGTGTGTGTACTTTTGAAAGAAGGAAAAAAATACTAATATTCATGAAAAATTACACATGCATACTTCATTTCATGATGTGGTCGCCTACAACAAACAACGACGCCACCAGTCTAACCAGAAAAACGGTGCCAGTAGTAGATTAGATGCGTTATTCTTATTACTACAATTACTACAATTACAATGTAGTTAGTTCAACTCACACTAAATTTAATACCCTCACTTCACGCCAGTTAACTCGTCTGTCAGAGCGCTCTCCGCGGAAAATATATTACATTTTACATTCCTTACACGCCGACCCCAGTACCACATCCCACGGTATCTCGCCTTAAAAGCGCTCTTCACTTTTCTCATTTCTCGTTGGAACACCGAGTGTGATAAGTGGGACCTGAGGAATATTACCTTTACCTCCAGTAGTTCTCGATAGCTTCATTGAAGCCGACTTACAAGGGTCGTCCTAGTTCCTGGTTTGTTGCTCATTTCCCCCGACTTCTGTGATCTCCCCAGAAAAGACACCCTTCTCATTACAAATTAAGCATGACAAACGAAGTGTCTCAATCTGCGGCTGCTGCTTCCACCGAGAGCCCTGGTGGTGATGGGGCTGCAACCACTGCTAGTCAGTCTACTTCCACAACAACCACCCCCACCACGCCATCATCTTCTCAGCACACGCTCATTGTTCAACAACCGTTACAAGGACATTTGAGGTAGCAAAAAGCAGTGCCAGGGTAATAGTATTATTCAATTCCGCATTCCGCATCTTTTTTTCTTCCTCCCATTTCATTGCCGGAGAAAAAAGCACGTACCATGACAACCGCCGTCAAACCGATTTTAACTGTTGCTTCCAACATTTGGACTTTCGGTTTCCCTCCTTTTACAGTTTACACGTCAAAAGGAAGTAGAATAAAAAAAAACGTTCCTCTGGGGAATGGCCAGGCGGACAGAACAGTTGTTTGTTGTGCTCGTTATTGCACGAGCACGACGACGCGACGTCGACCTTCTGCTTGAGTTGGCAATTGGCTTGTCTGTATGCCAGTGTACGGTAAAAGGTAGATGATAGCAAGAAGAAGATGCAAAAGCAGATGCAGTGCAGCTGATAATAGGCAATGGCAATGCAGGGCATTGCAACACGTGTCGCATATCAGCATCACAACTCACAACAGCCTTTGTTATTATTTTATTCTTTGTTGCAACATGAACTTGAGGATAATGACTGCTCAATCAAAAGGTTTTTTATCGAACTGTTCATTAGAGGAGGTCATTGTAGTAGCGAAATTTAAGGTCATCACTTGACGTGATGAAAGGAATCTGTCATCATCAGTATTATAATTAAGTGTTAGTGAAAGGTCATTGTTCTGCGACAAGGGGTAGTTCACGGTGCTGATGGTGAACCCTGTCAAAAAGAAAATGGACCGGCGAGGAGCAGTAAGCCTGATTTTAGTGGTGTTGTTGTAGTAGGCAACAGCCAGCAGTTGTTTTATGTTTTTATGGCAACAACGACATAAAATAGATAAATGTTTACTTTTAATTAATGGAGTGATTATCTAACAGCGTTAAAATTATTGCAATGAAATCAAGGAGGGTTTTTGATACGATATAACTTACATTTGGAAGGAGAGTTGGAAGTGGGTTTGAGGAAGAAATTTAAATTGCATGTTATTTATCTGGGTTGTTTTCTTTTCTTTTTTTAGGCCCAGCATGTCATATGGAACAATGCTCCGGGATAGTAGATTTGTGGACTCCAGGGAGCTAATTTTTGCGACCACGGAGGAGCTCGTGAAGAAACTTGGCGGAACAAGGAACATTAATAAAGTAAGTAGAGCCTTCGAAGTTGGGAATCAAAAAAATAAATAAAACACCTGAAAATGGGGACATTTGTGATTATTTGCGCAGGGGCACTTATTGCCCGCCTGGAATTGGATGATCCCAGCAAAGTTACAACTGCACAAGTATTTGAGGGAAAGTTCCCGGCTAGCGAGAACGTGCCCATAATTGGCGACAAATTAAACCAAGTGTACCAATCCTGCAAGACGACGCTCGAGAACATCTTTGCTGGATATTGCTTGCCCGATCCATACTTTAGTCAGAAGGTACGAGAACTGATTGAAAAATTCATGAAGGCCCTCAGGGATCCCACGTTGCCCTTGTTGGAGCTGCAGGAGGTCATCTCCTCCATTTCTGGAAGAATTCCACCGATCGTTGAAAAGAAAATTAGAAAGTTGATGACCCTCTATTCCAGCAACATTACCTCTGTGTTGGCCCAGTTTCCCAGTCAGCAAATCGCCAGCGTTATTGACAGTCACGCAGCCACTCTGCAAAAACGCGCGGATCGGGATGTCTTCTTCCTCACCACTCAAGGAATCGTGCAACTTGTTCAACGCTACCGAAACGGCATTCGAGGAAGAATGAAGTCTTCCGTCCAAGAGCTGATTCGTACTTATTTAAATGTAGAAACACAATTTCAGTCAGGTCATTATGATAAGTGCGTTTCCGCTTTGAGAGATAAGCATAAGGATGACATGCAGGCGGTGACATCCTGTATATTTTCCCACTACCAAGTAGCCAAGAAAAATATCGTCGTGACGATGTTGATTGATCACGTGTGGGCCAACGAACCCGGTCTTACGGACGAGCTCACCCCCATCCTCAATGAGCTGACAGGATTGAACCGATCTGAGAATTCTAGAGTGGCCTTGAGAGCTAGACAAGTGCTTATCGCCGCCCACCAACCCGCATACGAGCTTCGTCACAACCAGATGGAGTCAATCTTCCTTTCTGCGGCCGACATGTATGGACACGACTTCCACCCAGAAAATCTCCAGAAACTCATCATGTCTGAGACTTCTATTTTTGATGTCCTCCACGACTTTTTCTATCATCCTAACGAAGCTGTCCGGATGGCTGCCTTGGAAGTTTACGTTCGACGAGCATACACGTCCTATGAACTCACCTGTCTTCAGCATCAACAACTATTCAATTCACTTTGCATCGTACAATTCCAGTTTCTGTTACCCTCCTCGCATCCTAACAGAATTCCACACAACAGGGTTAGTGCCAACCAATTACCACACGTACCTTCCCTAGACGACGTTCAATATAGTGAGCTACTCCCCCTCCAGTTAGACGATTGTCAGAGGACCGGCATCATGGCGGCTTTTTGCAAATTAGAAGAATTTGAGAGTTCCTTTGATGATTTAATGGAATTATTTGCGTCTGACTCCAGACCCGATTCTCCTAAAGCGTTAGGAGGCGGTGGGGATGACGATCTCTCTAAACACGGGCTATCCATTTCCATCAGTTCCAGTTTTAGTGACGTCGGCATCAACATTAGCGATTACGAATTAAAACCAGTCGAGCCTATTCACATTCTAAATGTGGCCCTCAAGATGGAGCCACAGCTGGAAGATAATCAATTAAGTGAGCAATTCGCCCAATTTGTCTCGAAGAACAGGGAGGTCTTGCTGGAGAAGGGGATCCGTCGGATCACCTTTGTTATTTTGTACAAACGACAGTTCCCAAAATTTTTCACTTATCGTTCTCGAGATGGGTTTGCTGAAGATAGGATTTACCGTCACTTGGAACCTGCCTTGGCCTTCCAATTGGAAATTAATAGGATGCGTATGTACGATCTTGAGGCCTTGCCCACCTCCAACCAAAAGATGCATCTGTATTTAGGCAAAGGAAAAGTTTCCAAGGGTCAAGAAGTGACAGATTACCGGTTTTTCATCCGCTCCATCATCCGTCACTCCGATCTAATCACCAAAGAAGCCTCCTTTGAGTACCTGCAAAATGAAGGGGAAAGATTACTTCTGGAAGCTATGGACGAGCTGGAGATTGCGTTTTCTCACGCTCAGGCCAAGAAAACGGACTGTAACCACATTTTCTTGAACTTTGTACCCACGGTTATCATGGACCCCGGAAAAATTGAGGAAAGCGTGAGAAATATGGTCCTTCGGTATGGGCCCCGTCTGTGGAAGCTGAGAGTCCTCCAAGCCGAGTTGAAGATGACGGTGAGAATGACGCCAAACAGCAAAACGATGCCGATCAGATTGTGTCTGGCGAACGAGAGTGGCTACTACTTGAACATTGCACTCTACAAAGAGGTTAATGATCCCCACACGGGCATGATCAAGTTTGAATCCTTTGGTACGAAACACGGCCCCCTGCATGGGTTCCCAGTGTCCACTCCATACAAGACCAAAAACTACTTACAACAAAAGAGATTCCAAGCCCAGAGTAACGGCACTACTTACGTCTACGATTTTCCGGACATGTTCCGCCAAGTTCTCGAAAGAGTGTGGAAAGAGTACAAGGAGCTAAATCCAGACAACACTACTGAACCCCCGGCACAACCCCTGCAGTACATTGAACTCGTTTTGGACAGTCAAAACCAGTTGGTGGAACAAAACAGGACGGAAGGAGAGAATGACATTGGCATGGTGGCCTGGAAAATGCGCATGTTTACCCCCGAGTTTCCCGATGGTCGGGATGTGATCGTAATTGCCAATGATTTGACGTACTTGATTGGCTCCTTTAGTGTGAGAGAGGATTTGTTGTTTTTGAAGGCGTCCGAACTCTCCCGCCAATTGAAAATACCAAGAATATATCTGAGTGCAAACAGCGGGGCTCGTATTGGTCTGGCCGAAGAAATCAAGCATCTTTTCAAAATCTGCTGGGAGGATCCATCTGATCCGGAAAAAGGATTTCGGTACATTTATCTCACTCCCGAGGACTACTCCAAGGTGGTCAACTTAAATTCTGTTCGTGTACAACTTATTGAAGACGAAGGGGAATCTCGTTACAAAATTACTGGCATCATTGGAAAGGAAGACGGCATTGGTGTGGAAAATCTGAGATATGCGGGCATGATTGCGGGAGAAACGTCACAAGCGTACAAAGAAGTCATCACGATGTCCATGGTCACTTGTCGTGCTATTGGTATTGGGGCCTACCTGGTTCGTTTGGGACAGCGTGTCATACAAATCGACAATTCTCACATTATCCTAACTGGTTATGGGGCTTTGAACAAGTTGTTGGGAAGAGAGGTTTACACTTCGAACAACCAACTTGGAGGAATACAAATTATGTTCAATAATGGAGTAACACACAAAACGGAGCGCCATGACATGGAGGGCATCTACTCTCTCCTCAGATGGCTGTCCTATTTCCCCGCCCATAAGGGTGGCCCGTTGCCTATCCTCCCTCCAGTGGATCCTGTCGACAGGGAAATTAAATTTTGTCCCACTAAAGCGCCTTACGATCCTAGATTTTTGCTGGCGGGACGAACCCATCCAGTAAATACAAGTGAGTGGGAGTCTGGCTTCTTTGATCAAGGTACTTTTGATGAAATCATGAAACCCTGGGCTCAAACTGTTGTATGTGGTCGAGCCAGACTGGGTGGAATTCCTGTGGGTGTAATAGCCGTTGAAACCAGAACTGTGGAGTTGAACATGCCTGCTGACCCGGCAAATCTTGACTCCGAAGCCAGAGTAAGTTAATAATAGCACATTGTCACCCCAAATTATATCTAGGAAACTACTGCGTACTTGTTCTGTGACTACGTTTGTTTATTTCACTTAATTAAATTGACTATCATTACATCATTTTTGTTTACAGACTGTTTCTCAAGCTGGTCAGGTATGGTTCCCAGATTCTGCATACAAGACAGCTCAAGCGATTATGGACTTTAGCAAGGAAGATTTGCCGTTGATCATATTTGCCAATTGGAGAGGCTTTTCTGGAGGAATGAAAGGTACGATTTGTATTGCATGATAGATTTGACCTGCTATTGTGTACTGCCTTATTTGATGTTTTCATGTTTTGATTTCATTCTTCAGATATGTACGAGCAAGTAATGAAATTTGGCTCCTACATTGTGGATGCTCTTCGAGATTACAATCAACCCATTATCGTGTATATTCCGCCATACGGGGAACTTCGTGGAGGAGCCTGGGTTGTGATTGATCCCACTATTAATTCTAAACACATGGAAATGTATGCTGACACAGATGCTCGTGGTGGTATTTTGGAACCGGAAGGAGTTGTTGAAATTAAGTTCCGAATGAAAGACTTGCTCAAATCTATGTACAGGTAAGGCAACGATCCAGACAAAACAGTTTCCAAACTATCAACAGGCGTACATTGTGCATTTTTTACAAATCTGATTTCTAGGCTTGACCCCGAACTTCAGAAATTACGTGCTCAACTTCAAGACGCCCGCCCTGAAGATAAAGTCAACATTGAAAAAACAATGACAGAACGGGAACAGTTCTTGCGTCCACTGTACCAACAAATTGCTATTCATTTCGCGGACCTTCACGATACTCCCGAAAGGATGCAAGAAAAGGGAGTAATTCAAGTGCGTAGAAATTTAATTCAATTACGCGGCAGGGTTAATTAATTAGTAGTCACAGTACTCATAATAATTTGTTACACGTGTTGTCTTCTTTTCGTAGGACATCGTACCATGGAAAAATGCTCGTACCATTCTGTACTGGAGACTTCAACGTCTTCTTCTTGAAGATTCTGTAACCAAAGAAATACTCAAGGTACGTCCATGCCAAAGTTACGGACAGTGCAAAGTAATGATGAAGAGGTGGTTTATGGAAGACGGTGGTGCCATGGATATATGGGAAGACAACAAAAGTGCCGTGGAATGGCTAACAGGCCAACTGGATGAAAACACTGAGAAGTCTGTTTTAAAAGAAAATATCCAATCGCTCAGAAGGGATGCTGTCGTAAATCAAGCAAACATCATTTTGAAGGTAATTTAGCCCTGTAAACGTTGAAAAAAACTCTTTGCATATCATACGAAGTTCTTATTATAATTTTAAAATTCCCCCAATCTTATAGGACTTTCCGGAATTCGCAATTAAATCTGTGGTTCATCTCCTGCAACACATGAATCCTCAGCAACGCTCGGAAGCTATCCGTGCCATATCTAAGATTGAAGACGAAATGCCAAAAGACAGAGGAGACAATTAACCATTTTATCACTCTTATTATCCAGAATAATACCTAATAATAGTGTGCTCATCAGATCGTTCTTTTAATTATGAAAAAATAATATGAAAACTTCTATACACATTAACACATGTACTATATATAACTTTAGATTCAGATATAAATACAGAGATATATATCACAAAATGCGTACATAATGACCATGACCAATAGACTTCCATTTTTTCTTTTCCTTCAAGAATGACATGCTACGTAAGTACTGCAACAAGAATGGCAATACAATCTGACACGTTGGTTAAATACTACTTGTCGACTGTATGGAATCAAGCATAATATAGTGAGCATAAATGTTAAATAATTAACAATATTATTAAGTATTAAAAACACTAATTATCATAATAATAATATATATAACAATTTATACTAGCAACTAGTGCGTTCCGGTAACGACGCGAAATAAAAAATCTATTATCAGTGTTGCTGCTGGATCTATTATGCGTATGATATACCTATATCGTTCCTGAAATTTGTATATTTACTAAGTTGGGAAAGCGAGGCTTTCAGCGCGCACCGCATGAAACTTTATCATAAAAAAAGCTTTATTATATTGTTTGTTGTGCATTTCCAAAGTATAACGAAGATTATATATATAGATATATATTAAAACCACGCCAGCAGATTTATTAAATATTAAAATATAATGGAAATATCGTGCTTTTCATTAAGTGGTACACTATATCGACATGTTCGCGCTTTAAATATAGTTTCATACAAATATTATTGTCTAATAAAATTGCTAATTGTTACAGTAACAACACTTCAAACTTTAGTTTATATATACATATATAGATATATATATATATATTATCTATTATACAGACAGATCCTACCAATAAATAAAATTATTGTGAAAATATATATGTAGACAGAATATATAGACACATGAAAAGCAAATAATACACATATAAATAAAACATACCAAAGAACCGGATAAAAACGTTACTATTCGTATACAAGTTTTGCGCATTAGCTCTCTGGGAAATGCAAAGGTTTGATTTAATTCCATCCTCGGTAACACCCTCGCATTGGGTATATTCCAGGCATTGATTCGCTCACCTATCAAAATCTGGTTCCTCGGGAAAAATAAAGTTTTGTTTTCTCGCGGTTTTTTCGTAATAATTGATAACGATGAAAAAATCATTTTCTTCGGTCGAGATATACAGTGTTGGTTTTTTAAAACGCAATCAATTAAAGAACCGGCAACGTAGTTGTTCAATAGTAATCAAAATATTGATGCTAATATACTCAAACATTGGATACGGTAATGCAATGTTGCCAATAAGAATGTTTTACCCAACATGGGCCTTTTGGTCATCACATCACCACCGGTGGAATTACACCAATCTCTTGCATTTCCAAGATTTAATATCGACTTATATTTTATTATGCAAAAATGTACATGTGACTTTATCATGATCATAAAATCGTAGCTGTTTCATATTTTTACGTTTTCATTGTGCTACGAAGACCATTAACCAAAGCGCTTATACGATTGCAACCAGCAACTTGAAAAATTCCTTTGTTGTATCAAAATGCGTTCCATTCCGTTCCTTCAAAACAACAGCATACAAAATGATTCGTAAGAATTTTTGTGTTCCCAGTATAGTATAGTGTCGATTTTTACGAGTGATTGTTCTAGTTACAACCGACGTGACATTAAAGATACGCTCCCAAATTTATAGTTACGTTGTGTGTTGTGTGAATATTCCTTTAATGTTCTACCCGGCTTGCGTATTGGCGTGATAGCAGCCATTGAAGAAATTACTCTTCCTCTAGCCATTACGTAAAAGGGCAAGTTTGAGGAGGTAGGAGGATACATTGACATCCTACGGAATGGTGCTATATAATTGTTCCAACTTTGACCCGGCTTGGTTGACCCTGTGACCTCAGGGGGGGGTAGTAAATTGGAAATTTGTTTCCCTTGTACCTCGGACCTCGGAAACCTTTAATCCGATTGAGCTGATTTTTTTTTGCATTCTACTTATAACATATGAGAACATTACATGTCGGAGGAGCCATTACATGCTACCATGCAGCGAGTGGAAAGCCAAAATTACTTTGTTTGCTATTTTGTAGTCATGTACAAGGGAACAAGAAGCAAGATGGTACAGGTGGAGGGTGGAGGTACGCGATCACTCTTTAAGAAATTTTTGAATGGATAGCTACGAGCTATATCTCGACTAAGTTCGAAGATGGACAATGTCGGTCATCTCCCGGGGGTAAAGTGAGAAAAATCCTGAAGGAGTAAGAATGTTGACATTCTTTCTTCGCAAGTCCCCAGCTAGATCTTCTAAATTCGTAAAATGGTAGAATAGAGAAGACCAGGAGAATTTCCATTACACAGGTCCTACGCTATTAATTCGCCAATTTTTATTAATGTCTGCTACTTTTGTTCGCTTATTGTCTATTGTCTAGTACTTATTGTTCTGTTCATGGGTTGCTAGTTGGCGTTGTCTTCTTCATAAGCCAATTACCTACTTACTACTTATACCTCGGTCCGGTCCATCAGTGTTACGTACACCGCACCGGCATCCTATTCATAGGCCCCGTACCCGGATGGCACTCATTTCATTGCCAAGGCGCCTCTGGTACCCACTCATCCCTGGTGTAGATGAATATGCCAATATTGCAAATCCTTAAGCTTGGCAAAGGTTGCCCGTATTGCGTGCGACTATATGTTTGTGAAATCTTCACACTTTAGATTGATGTAGAGCTTCGCAAACCACGTGTATGGTGGTCCAAGTTGACCCAAATTCGTAGATGCACCTAAGGCGCCAACGTCCTTCTACATTTTTCATATTCATAAACAGCAAGTAGAGCCAAGTTTTCTATTCACACACAACGCATACTATGCTGAGACACGAACACTCCAGCCCTGCAAAATCTTCGCAAGCGTAACGTTCAGAGCACCCGAACTTCTCCGATATACGTAATGTACATAAAAATCGCGATACATCAAACCTGATTCCCTATCCTACACACGTTAAAAGTTTGCTGAACGCGAGGAAGATTCTGCAGGGTTGGCACTTGAAACACATTGACGATTGCCTCGGTGTTGTCTGTGTCCTCTCTGTGTCGCCGTAACTGCATACATTACCTGTCTCGCTGACTTGAGAAGAGAAACACGAATAGTGAGAAAGGACGGGGACGGAAAGAAAGAATACATATTGATATTTCTCTCTTCTGCACTTGTTCTTTTCTCTCATCGCAATCCCAATACCAGTCCACCTGCCAGGCACAACAGCAGGTCCGTGGTGGAGTTGTGCAAACTGCAATTGTTGCTTATGGTTTTTCACCTCTCGTTCAGTGTGCGTAGAGATCAAATCGAATATTCCTGTTTCACGGGTGTTTGGCATTTAAATTACAAAAAGGGATTTTGTCATTGTGGGGATTAATTTAGATTACCATCAGTGAAGATAGGTTTAATTTAATTTGCCATCGACTTCAGTGTTAGTGCGTATTCCGTAGTTTAATTTTGGTGAAGGTTCGAGGATAGAAATCGTCATGGAAAAAACAGCAGGTGAAAAACCTGCTCGTTCTAGTAACGATGGGGGAAAGAAGGAAGAAGAGGAAATCTCAGGAGGCTCCTCCGACACGGATCTGACTTTAGACGATGTAGGTGAAATGATTGAAATAGACGCCTATGAGGAGGTTGTTGATATGGAGGGAGGTGTCGAACAATCAGAAGTGTGTACTACCCCCAGTGTCGAAGATATGTCTCATGATGACAATGATCGACACATTGAAGAGTTCTTGAGAAATATGAACGAGTCCAACAGTCGTTATGACTGGACAACGTTGGCAATTCGTGCTGGCATCACGACTATTTTATATCCAACTCAGATGGCCCAGATGATGATGCAGGTAAGGCTAATAATTATAAGCTTTTATTTTCTGCAAATATTCACCACCTTATCTTTTGTGCAGGTTGGCTATGAACCGTTCCCTCCGCGGCGTTCAGTTACATTATTAGGTCGACCTTGTCTACTACTTCCAAGCACTGGAGGATACTGTAAGTCATTTTTTGCTAATTTTGGTAAATATAATTATATATGTTGTCGTAAGTCTTCATACTGGATGTACGTTGTATTTATTCTTATAAATAGTGAAGTACATCTACCAAGTGGATGGAATCAGAGGAATATTCCGCGGGCTAACACCGAGAATTGCCCAACAGCTCATGTTCACATATTCATTTGACACTGTCCGCTGCCAATTTAGAAACATGCATGTGAGGTACCTAGTATCCAAAGTTCGAGCCAAACGAGAAGGTCCGGTGTCTATTGAAGGACCATTACGTACTGATCATGGAGACGATAGTGAACAATCATATTCTGAAACTGCTGGTTTCTTCGATCACTTTCGAGAAGTGATACACGACTTAATGTCGAAGCTGGCAGCTATTGTTGTCAGCTATCCCATGCATGTGGTAGTCGTTCGTACAATAGCGCACTTCATCGGCAGGGAGCACTGCATAAGGTATTTGGTATTTTAATTTCATTTATTATTCTCTTTCCGTAATGCTATATAATTGCAATAACGTA
The DNA here is from genome assembly GCA_027744055.1 of Callyntrura sp. NNG-2020. Lineage (NCBI taxonomy): Eukaryota > Metazoa > Arthropoda > Collembola > Entomobryomorpha > Paronellidae > Callyntrura > Callyntrura sp. NNG-2020. The sequence goes on along the minus strand of JAHZNE010000965.1, from coordinate 53,588 downwards.
ACGTTTAAAACAGACGCGGCATTTTCGGTGAAATCCATGCCATCTACGCTGATTTTGGTATTATGGGTTTTTATCGAGGACTCGTGCCAAAATTGATTGGCGAGACTTGTCAAACTCTGGCTGTTGCAGCATTGGCTTTCTTCGTTTCAAATCAGGCACCTGGGGCGGAAATTCGTTCATTACTAAACGTTTCCTTCTCGGTAACATGAGACACAAAATGTGAACGACAAATTTATAACAAACACATATGACCACACAGTGTAATCTATTATGTTTAATTACTGTCTCCAATAGATTCTTGTGTCAGCCTGGACTTACCAGTTCTCGGTCGTTTCTACGACGATGGCAGTGAATGGCAGCTGGTACATACTTCAATAACATTTATCTATACGTTTTTGTAGTGAGTACCGAGTAATATTAACACCGGTTAATTTTTCAGCTTGAAGATTGGGCGTCCTCCGTTACAACCTGTTTACGATAATTGGGTAGAGTGCTGGAAAGAGCTCGGAAAGCACAACTTGCTGAATAGAGGTAGTAGTATAATCTGCCGCTATTATACTGGCCCAACGTTGTTGGTGAATGGATTTCGCGAGCCAATTGGTATGCATTTTGGCCCGGATCATCTTAGTTTGTCTAGGTGAGAAACTCGTAAGTGGCAAGTTAATACGCTTACATCTAGTAAGTAAATACTGCCCATCTAGTGAAACAGTACCAAAAATACTACGAATGAAAATAGTGATGTTGATGTAAATTTTATTGTGTATATTATATTATTTACACATACAATGACAATGCCAGTATATAATTGTGCGTACACTTGCCTTTAGTATCGTGGGGAAATCCACTTGAATCCGAAGGAATGGTAATGTTAATTATTGCGATGCGACATGCATACCTTTACATTCTGTATGTATGCATGTCTGTATGTGCGATAAGTAGACGTATACATATACTCGACATTTTTTTGTAACTTATTCTTTTATTGTTAATTAGTTGCATCTTTTTATGTAAAAAAAACTTTTTATATGTTTGCTTATATATGAATTGAATTATTATGGATGTTTTAACTATATATGTAATTACATTTTTCTAATCTAGCAGCGCGGCAGCTCAGGAGGAAGTCGTAAGAAATTGCGTTTCCAAAACTTTAATCGATATCAGTTGTATTTTGTCAACTGATCGTGGTAGGTTCGTTGCCTCCTTTATTTTTCTGGTACCGTGTTTTGTTTTCACTATAGTAACTTGAACTGAACTGTAATTGTACATTTATATTGCCGATTATTCTGTACATTGTAATTTATAGAGAAAAAATGAATCTATTTGTAGCATTGAATATTGTATTGTGTACTTGATTATACTTGTTTCGGAAAAGCGATTATATTTCTACTCCTTCAGTAATACTATAATAAATGTCTTACTTCAATAATATGAAATTATTAAGGCAGTATGTAATATAATGCTACTAGTACGCATTTTTATTACTTACAAAATTGTATACTTATCACAAAGTTATATATATCCGGTACTATAAGTTAGATAGTCTTATGATGACATAGGTTATTGTGTATATAAGTAACCGCCGCGCAACCCCGTCTCAGAACTATTAATTTAGTGTAAATGTTTGCGTAAACCAATTCATCGTATAGTCCAATAACATCCTCATATTTGATTAGCTATAATAAAGAAATTAAAAGATTTTGGTAATCTGCTATCTCATCAAATTGTTGATTGCTAATAAAACATACCTCTTTTACAGAAAAGCAATTCGCAAAATATGCTCTAGTTTTGTTTTTATTCTCATTTTGTAAGATACTTGGTCATAGCGTTAATGGCTAACCAACATCATTTCATTTTCATTGCTGGCACGGGTACATTACATCATCCTCCAAACAAATGTAATTCACCATTTGCTTATGTGTATATCATGCATCTGTGTAGATATCAATATAATAATATATGCGGAGTGTGGGCGTTCCAGAAAAATGCAATCGATATTAGTTCAAAATAACCTCCGATATTCTCTAGTCCACCGTGAACTGAACACTTATTACCATCTATGTACATTTATATTTGACGTCGTAAGGTTATTTGATCAGACCACAAAAAGTTGAACGAATTCCTGTTGGATATAACGTAATTGTGATTATTTTATTTCTCTAACTTTGTCAGTCCCGTGGCCTATAAAGCTTACAGCTTTAAAGCAACTAACTATTTCAAAATATTTCCTACTTATGGGCGTCGTACCGTAATAAACCATCTATGGTTTTACATCTATAGATGTAAATTCTTTCCCAGCACGGGGGCGCTTCTACCCTTGAGTTGTCAAGGGTTTCATAAAAGTCTGGCTTTTTCTGATATTTCGTTCTGCAAATCGAAAAATGGGGACCTTGGCAGTGGTCTTTTTTCAAGAAATTGAATTTCCGGGGTAAATTTTTGTTGATATGATGATTTTGTAAGTCAGATTTTTTTTATCAAATTGATTAGTCTGGTGCTGCAGCTGCAGCGGTTTGGGAATACTTTCCACCTATGCAGACTCACTATTCATATTAGCTTCAGTTCAAAAGTTATGAGGGCAGGGACGTTAAATAAGCTGAAATTTGGTGTTTAGTTACGTCATTATAGAAATTTTAATTTCAAGTCTCTGAGTCTTCCAGAATCTACAAAAAGTTAAAGTTTGTTTCGCTCACAACTTCACGTTAGACACTGAACATGTGATGGGATTTTCAACAATCCACTCCTATTGATGACAATGTCTTTACTATTTAACCTGTGCATCTCACATATCTGAAGATCTTTTTATAGTATTTGTTATACCTTTCGGTAGTTTCATTTCAGGGCGTTTACATTCTTCTAATGTAAATGATTTTACTAAATGTAAATCGGACTAAATTTTGAGTAAAACAGATAGTTTAATCATTATGAAAGGCTCGCATGCATAGATTGATCTATATCTATGCATGCATGCTTTAGCAGCTACATATCAAATCAAGAAATTGGGCATTGGTATGAAAAATGGATAAAGCATTGATTTCGTTTAGAGATAGATGCGAGATAGAAGATACTAGTTGAATACGAGCTAAATAGCAAAAATTATCAAATAACAAAGAGTACTACTACAGAATGTTCATTGAAAATTAACACCCGGTCGGTGGGTGATTTTCTAGACATGTTGTAATAGATTCAAGCCAGCAGCACTTCACAGTGCAGGGGCAGATATAGTAAATAGGAATGGTATTTACCGTGAATTTTATAAAATAACGAATGACATGATAACGAAGATGAAGTCGGCTAAACTAAACAGTTTGTGTTGTTGTCTGTTCACTGGAATGTCGAATGTTTCGATTGTCGTGTCTTGATAAAAATCTCAGAACAAAAAGGCCAATGGAACTACATGCTTTACATGTTACAACTTACGTTTTATGTGTACCAAAGCCCCAAACTTTTAAAATTTGTAAACAAGATGTGCGGCATTTGAGGCTTCGATTTGTTAAACAATGAAAATTTGAAAATTTACCTCAAAGCTCTATTAATTTTCGACTCACAATTTACTCAATTGTCAACCAACATGTCGTGCAACTCTGCATATAAAAACTAATAGTTATTATCTGCATATTATTTTTGCATACCTATATAGAGAATAGACCGACCCTTACAATACAATTACAAATACGACCGACCGGCTTCCTCTATTTCCTGGTACCCTGCACAAATTGTCCACGGTAATATTCAATGAATCAACAAATGGTATTATTCCATACTTAAAATAGCAAATTTTATTTTCATTAGCGAAAATTACAAAACATCTAATTTAGGACATTTGCTCATTCATGCTTCTGTAAACGTTCAGGGCCGCAAAAGTACTGTAACCGTAATACATTTCGTCAACCTCATTCAAACTTGTAAGCATTCGTTATTATTATTTTATTAGACTATCCATTAGCGGAGTGGTCTACATTTTTAAAAATTCGTCTCTTCATGATTTCTGTCAGCCAGTGCCGTGTACAGATCAATACTCTTAAAAAATGACAATTTAGACAGGCCATTGGGCTGAAGAGAATAGACAAATAAAGAACCTTCTTGATCTATCATCCAGTGGTCTGCTGTCGATTAAATCAAAGTCCGTAAGAATTTGTTCTGGTTAGTAATATTGTTGGTATTCTACACTGCACTGGTGATTTGATCATCGTGCTCGTTTCTCTCTACTTCTGCTGAGTTCAGTTCGTCGGTCGGTTCCTGTACTTTGTACTACGTGAAGGAGAACTGAATCAAACACCGAGAGCGAAGAACTCTGGCTGCTGCTGCTGGTATGTGTATGCTCTCTAGTCCTACGCTAGTTACCATTTTAATTTTTCTCGTTTTTTACCATATACCATGCTCTTTGCTATTCTGCAAAGGCAAAATGTAAAGAATGGAGAGCGTACCAACACCAAACACCAACCGCATGCATCGTCTCTGTCTCTCCTTGCTCTCTGGTATCGTGGCAGGGGCATCGCATCCTTCTTGCTGTGCTTTTCACAATAACTTTTTAGAACTACCACTGCCCTGCCACAGCAAAGCAAACAACAACCGGACTCACCACCTTCCTTTTAGTACAACCAAGTACTATAATATCGTCTTTATACTCTTTTACTTAGGGGGAAAATGATTTTTAACGTTTTCATCGTAGATGTGTATGGCACAACGCCCAACCACCAACCGTACTCCAAATGAGTCACCTTTTTGAGAAAAATACTTGTCATTCGTATATAGCAGTCAGGGTCCCGTTACCGGATACATTTATCCAGCTGTTACGATCATATATTCGGTAACCTGAAACGAAGAGAGTACCGAAGAGAGAAGTATATAATATAGCGTAAAAATCTTAATTTATCACTAATGTATCATTTTATGTGTAGTTATTAATATTAACGTTTAAATAACTAAATTTAGTTCAAATTTATGATTGTCCCAAAACTAACACAGTTAGATTCTAGATTGTGAATAACTCAAACTATGTGTTATGTAGAAGATACTTTGTGAGGGTTTTAAATCAGGTATTTAATGAAATTTTTAAAATGCAAAAAACATGTCTTCATGTTTTTTATTTAATTTTATTTAATTTTTGTTATAATTTTCCAATCACTGGAAGCGAACAGGTGAATGCTAAATGCGGATTTTTGTCTTGACATACTCCGGTGCGGTTCCATTACGCTTTCAAAGCTGTAGGTTTCTGGTACTGGATATGAGTAGAGCAAAGAATACGTTAAAATAAAATTTGTGTAAAATTGGCAGTATTGTATTCAATGCTTCTATTATTTTCGACATTTTATTTTGCTCTGATATTATTGATCTACTATTATCTATTCTATCTGCATAATACCTATCACACTCTTCGCAGATGGCGCTTGTGTTCTCCATATATGTAAATGGAGCTCTGTAAGCTCCTATTTTAATATACGGCAATTTTAGTTGCTTGTGTCAGGTACTTCTCAGCTGTTGGCTGTTATTTGACTACATCGATATTTTAAATTTAAGACGATTTGATTAATTTTTCAAAAAGTATTTTCTACTTAACGTCAGAGTAGGTCAGGTAGGGTCAGAGTGGGACAGGTGAGGTCAGTTCAGTCATGACTTTAAGCACAGAACTCATAAGTCATGTTACATGCCTTGTTAGGATGTTTGTTGTTTCTTTCTTGCAACGTGATGTGGTACCGTCGAACTCGTGGCAGTGCTACGCGCACCTCTGGTCGTGCCTGAACTAAAAACGAGAAGGAGAAAGCAATTATCAACATTATGTTTTTTGCTTTACTCGTTTTCCTCTCAATTCGTCCAAGTAAGTTCCTTGTCTGATGAATCTTTTGTATTTTTGTATGTATGTGTTTGTATATTTATGTGCATTACATGCAACTTTTCTAAATCGAAAATCGAAACGATATTATTGCCATTGCATTGTTTTGTTCCGCTTCCGTACAAATTTTTCATTTACTACTATAATTCGAGCCAGGAGGAGGTCGTTGTTGGTGTGGTGGTGGAGGAGTATGCAAAAAATCTACAACTGCAACAATACTATTAGTACCATGGTGTGTATTGATGCTGATCATCATCATGATGGCAGACCAATAGTAGAAGTAGATTAAAAATACATGCAAGATAAGGTGGAGAACCAGAGAGAAGTTTGTGGCATGAGTGGAGGTGGAGGGGATCTCCTTGTTATTTTTTTGGTGGTGGTGGACGAAGACTAAAATAAGACGAAAGGGAATAATAACAATATTATTATTATCTTCTTCTTAAGAAACACTGATTGTAAGTCTTGTCGTCGTGCGTACTCTGTTCTGAAGTGTGGATTTCTCCTTATTAATAACATGTCATATAAGTAGTACGAAACACTACTTGAGCTGCAGGTTACGTGCCACCGTGTGTTTGTGTGCACTACGTTCAACGTTTATATTGTATGTAACGTAACGTACTTTACCTTTCACTTTGCATCACTTTTTATCTCCTCTCGCAGCAAAAACACCTGGTTTTCCACATAGTACGTTACAAGTGCTATTTTTTAAGATTTTAGTACACGCCAGATAAGACGCATTATATCATCCATCATCAGGCATCCGTTTTGAAGGAAACGAAAAGATAAAACCTAATGAGAAGAGCCCTTGGATTGAATTGAACTATGTTGCCAGTTGCCACCAATAATACAGTTGTTTGGATTTGTAGTCGTGAGTCGTGATGATGATGATGCTACTGGAATCTTCACAACTTGGTGAAAGTGACTGAAATTGGGGTTGATCAGCAGGAGACTGATTTGTTGTTGTGAAGCATATAGTCATCATAATATATCGTTACTGTTATTATTAATTACTAGTATTAAAAGGACGGATTTGTGTGACGAAGACAACCGAGAGATCGGTTTCCAGTTGAACCCTTGTGCTTGTGTGCCTGTTATTGAAAATGACGTTGACTGTAGCAGCATGTTAACAGAGTAGTAGTAAGAGAGTAATAATTAAGTACCCAGTACAATTTCAAGAAGTGACATTTACCACCAGGAGAATGAATACTTAGCATTTACGATAACTTATTTTGGGAAATGGTGATTGTAGAAAGAATGGTTATTATACTCCTTAAACCATAACAATGCAAAAATTGATTATTATTACAAGTAGATTTTATTGTTGCTTGCTGTCGCGTAAACTGTGTTCTTCTAGTAGACTCTGTTTCTACTGTAAATGAAGGAGTAATGTGATTTAGGAAAAGATAGAGAGATATTTAAAACAATGGTACGTAATGTAAATGTAAGTTAAGGTAACAATGTACAATGTAGAAGATGCTGTTACCGATCAATATTTTTTAACAAAATAACTATTATTTTCATTTTACCGTAGTACTTTATGTAGTAGTATCTTTACCTTTTTTTCCTGGTCAATTGCAAGGGATTGAAATGTTATAAGGTTGTCAACATTCGGGTACACATAGCTATTTTTCAATTTGACACACAAACGTCTAGATTACTGTACTACTAGTTGTCAGTTGTTAATTGGATCTGGTCACACTCACTTCTTGTCTGATTATTGCTGGTCTCGTCCGTTGTTGTCCATTATCAAATGTTAGCTATATTTAAAATTATTTAATTTTAGGTATTTGTTTTATTTAACTGTATGCCTTGTAACTTGTAATTGTATCTAAAGAGGTAATATTTCGAGTGTGTTCTAAATATCCTTCCCAGCTTGTGGTCAATATTTTTGGTGCTGCTGAATCTACTATTCTGTGAATTCAATATCTACTTCAACAAAGTGTTCTTTGACATAGTTATTATATTATGATGATACATGAATGCATTTAAATCTGGAAATTTAAGTTAAATTGTTTGTATTACAAGTTTGGTTTGTATTATAAATGGGGAAGTAATTGAGAGTTGTACAAGAACTTCGTTGCCATATTATTAGCACATACAAAAGGTATCACAAATTTGTAACAGAAAAGGTCACAGGTCAGTAAAAGGGTTTTGGCAGAAGAGGCTTGAAACAACAAGCTGGAATCGGACTACTGCTTCACAGCAACTAAAGTTTTTGTTTAGTTAACTAAGCTACTCTTTGAGACACCTTGGATTCGTCGTGAACGTTCATTCGATGTGTGGAAGCAACGGAAGAGAAGAAATGTTTGAAACGTAACAACTAGAGAGAACAAATAATAGCACTATTATTTACATTTCCGACTACTACATGTTTTCATCTATCTACCTACTACTCAACGACTGTTGCTTTGGATGGAATTGAGACCGCTGAAGGAAATCTCGTAACATAAATTTTACCAGAAGACTGAAGATAAAATAAAAACAGAGGAAGAGGATAGATAATATATTTTTATTTTTTCTGAGCAAATCCGTTATCTATTTTAAATCTTCAAAATGTTTTGGCACAGTGCTGCAAACAGTAACGCCATTGACAATCTGCTGGACCAGCCGGTACGTTTTTAGACATCTTGTTACCGTTTACACATTTCAAAAATTGTTGTATATCAAACGTATATGAAACCCCCATTATTTTTTATTCGTCTTAATAGAATGTCAAGTTAACAACGATTCTAGATCAAGATGAGGTGCTCATGGAAATACGTGGAATGAATAAGAAACTACTTGAATTGTAAGATGTCTGGTTTATTGTGAACTACTAATTTTGTAACTCTTTTACTCATATTGTCCATTCCAACAATTCCAGCTTGACAAGACCCGAAAGCATGCGTGAAATGTTGGATCTCATCACAACCGTACCTTCTGCTGATATACCTATCCCAGTAAGTCAATTAGAATTAGACTTAATTCGATTTCAATTTGTAAATAAAAATAAATTCAATGTATATCTGAATCTACATTCGATTTGCCTATGGGCGGACCCTTTCCGAGTGTTAATAACTTTATTGCTTTTTACCCTCTTTAGACACAGTACAAATTCCCTAACACAGCTTGTGAAGTGCTAACATCGGATATCAGTTTTGTGGAAAAAATTGCCGCAGAGCCTAATATGATGAAGAAGTTGTTCCATTTCTTCCGGGATTCAGAGTCGCCTTTAAACCCACTGCTTGGTAGCTACGTTTGTCGTGTTCTAGGAGAAACGATTGTTAGAAAACTAGATCAGGTACGTTCTGTCAAGATGGCGGATGTAATTTTTTAAATGGAAAATCTGACTGCGGTTTACTCCTTCTTCTCAATCTTTAGAACTGGTATTCATATCAACTGAATCTCATCCAAGTCATGGGTTACTTACAATCGGAACCGAATCTATTGGACTGGTTGATGAGGCATTTAGAAACTTCTTCCGTTTGTGATTATTTTCACAAATTGGTGATGCATGTTGAAGGGCAAGATATGCGTGCCGGTTTGTATGAGGTATGACTGGCTACATAACCAACATAAATCATCAACCATTTCGAACCGCGTACACGTAAACCATATATCTAACCAATACTGCTTTTATCAATACAGTGGCTGGGAATCAAAGAGCAATTTATTATGAAACTTGTAAACAGTATGGATAAGCTTCATAACAGAGAAGCTCATATGAATGTGTGTCGATTAGTCGGTGATCTTCTTTTTGCCTTGCAAGATGAAACGTCTTCCTCGTCTCAAGACCGTTCAATGGATTCTGAACCCTTCCTACTTGCCTTAAAAAGGTATGAGTACTTCAAGCATTTACCATTGCCGCGTTCAAAATTATCCTTACAGTTATTCCATATTTTAATCTTTGTTCCTTCAGCCATGCAGTTTTTGAACGGCTACTAGATGTCATTTTTGGTGATGATACTGTTTGCCAGAGCTCTATCGTTTATGGACTTGATATGGTGTTGGCCTTGTTAGGAATTGCCAAAAAACCTACAAAGCCAAACTCGTAAGACTTTATGAACAACTACCATTTAAAAATACTTTGACCTATACTGAACATCTTTTAACGACAATGAATATTATATTGATAGGAAAATAGACACTACTTATGACTCAAATGAGGATGTCATATTATCAGAGCCATTTCGACTCACTCTACTTAATAAAATGGCCACATTGATGAGATTTCTTGAAAGCCCTCCAAACACAAGACAGCCCATTCGTTTACCTAATGGAGTTTTAAATGAACCGTTAGGAATGGAAAGACTTGCCATTGTAAAATTTGTTGCTCATATAATCACACTGCACGATTTTGAGTTGAACGAGGCACTCATTCAATCTGGTATTCTCAGAAAGATTTTGGTACGTTCTTATTTCAATTTGAGCTTTGCGCTTTTTCAAACTTTAGTCATGAGACGTTGTTTTGTGCGGTATGATATATTATTTATCTTTATCTGTATATTACCAGGATTTGTTTTGGGAGTATCCGTGGAACAATTTTCTTCACCATTATGTGTGTCAAATTGTGATCCAAATAACTAAAATTACTCGATTCAATAACTGCGCAAAATTTGTAAGTTTATATTTACAACTCGTATCGTTGGTAAAGGGTAAAAGTAATGTTTCTATAATTATAATTATGTAATAATAATTTTTATGTGAATTTGCAGATAATTGTAGATTACGCTTTACTTGAAAAGATAATGGAAGCTTTCGATAATCCAAATTTAAAGTATGAAAATTATATAATAATGTAAAATATTTCTGCAAGTAATTGGGAAACTGAAACTCCGTAATAATGGTGATATATTTCTAACTAGGGCGGGGTACGTAGGACATCTTGCCAAAATAGCTGCGGCCATCATGGATAGTATAGAAAGTAGTGAAACCATAAAAGGCGTCATTGCTGATCTGGAAGTGAATGAGAAATTCAAAACATTTTACGAAGTAAAATGGAAGGATTATAATCTTAAAGCAACACAATTGCTGGTACTCATAGATTGTTTGTATTTATGCTTTTCATTTTTATGATTATATGCTTAAAAGATATTTTAACTCCATTTGACTTACTTTTACTAGGCTGGAGCTCCACTCCCATCTTCTGTTGTTACGATGTCGACTAGTAACCACAATTATGAGTCGGACCCTGGAGTTACCTGGGATGTACGTAACATTTCATTTTCAGTTAACGATTATTTTATTGATTCTTCTCATGATGTATAACATAATTGGGTCCGTAGAGTGCTACGATGAATATTGACCAATTGCTAGATAGTATCTGAACATTAACAGTTATAGGCTTAAGCAATGTATGTAAAGTGTGAGTTATACATAAAAGTGAAAACTAATTTGTTTAGAGCTCGTCGGGAACTGGACTGAATTCTGATGGTGATAATTGTGACAATGATAACTTTTTTGAGACTTCGGGTGGCTCTACTTTCGGGTATGTTTCAAATTCAACAAACTTGTTTTTTTCAGCAGCATATCATACTAATCAAATTTGTTACGTCGCTTTATTATTAATGGTAGTGCGAAAAAGAATTTAGATATTTTTTTGAAAATGTTTAGTTAGTAGATATCCGTCCACTGTCATTCATATGAATTTATGTACATAGCTATTTCGCCTTACCACAACGTGTATTTTAATTACTAAACTTCATTTGTATGTTTAATTTATTCAATTTTAGTGGGGCAGATCGTTACGATGACGAGAAATCGAAGGCAATCTTTGAATTATTTTGTTTTGAACGTTCCAATTCTGGTGATGAGGAGGATGAAGATCCCTCTTTTGGTAGGAACGACGATGGAAATGAAATATCTATCCCTTTTGACAGTGAACGATCAGAGCCGGATGATGGTTATGGTAAAAATCTAGAAAATGTTTTTGTTATTACATTTAACAGAATAATAACATATATTCTAATGACTTGCTATTGAAATCTTTACAGAATGGCGAAATCCGAACATATTTTTTAAACAACTTGATGAGCAGGAAGAAATGTTTGGTCAACTAACGTTGAATGGATCAACGGTAGGTGGCGATATGAGTGGAAACGCTATGCCTACCACCACCTTCATTGCCAATCCATGGGCAGGTCAAGAATCCATCCAAGTCGATACTGCGGACCCTTGGGCCGCTTTTGATTTCTCAAATGCAACCGACAAGTGTCCTGAAGGAGCTTCTGAAGGTGACGTCGGTGGTAGTGATAACTGGGCTAAATTCGATCAATCATTTCCATCCACTTCCAATGCAGATGACTTTGCAGACTTTACTAGTTCATCCGAAGTTTTTCCATCTGCAGGAGATCAAACCATGCTCACTACCAACACCTCAACTCCCAGTGCTATAAACCCATCTGCCGCCTCAACTGAGGAAGCAGGACCGGATCAACTCTGATTATGGTGGTATGTTTGGTGTTCTCTAATCATTATCATGGCTCCTTATCCTTCATGTGATTGTCGATGTTTCAAATGTCACAGATGTACACTCTTCTTTGTGAACATAATATAGAAAACGGGTTAGAGCAGGGTGGACCGCGCCATTAAGTAATATTTTGTTTTTTTGCTAGTTGCCCACCAAGTCATAGTAGTAATGTAATTGTTATCATGTCAAGTATCAATGCTACTTATGTTTCTTTTATTGGGATGATCTCCCCGTTCCGTATTTATTATTATTATGAATTTGTTAATTTTATTATCGTGTCTAGATGAACATTCGGTGTGAAGGGCGCTGCTTAAAAATTGTATACTTAATATGGTGTATAAAAATAGGTGCATTTATCATTGAAAGCATAATAAAGAAAACCATTTGTGTGTTGTTTGTATTGTATGTTAACCCAACAACTCCCTCTCTCAGTGCTCAGTTAGTCAACAAATTGTAATACATGATAGTAATACTTATCGTTAAGTATAGATTTTCCAGTACTACTACTACTACTTCGCAACAGTATATTAACTATAATAAGCTTGTATTTATGTACGTCTAAATTTTTATCCGGGAAAAAGATTAATCTTATTCAGAACACCGTCCTAAGTACGATAATGTTATGGTATCAGCATCGTCATAATAAGCATCTGTCTGTAATTAGCAAAGAACGCAATGGAAAATTATACCATGTGACTTACCTCTGCATAACCTTACTACTATACTTAATGGTTCAACACCACAACTACTGGTATGTAATCATATATCATATTACCTATTTTATATGTGCTGCTAACAATCACGTTGTTTTCATTTTGTAAGAGTAAATACAAAACAAAAAATAACTATTTTATTTATATAATCGGCAAAAAAACCAGTATTAACCCAGTCCCACTAAAGTTAACTAACTAACTAATTGTGTTAAAAATCGTGAAGTGTTGATTATTATTCTGTAGTTCTCGTCTTGTCATTTATAAAACATATAATATTAAAAGATGCTATTCCTAGTGCCACACATACACATACATAACATACACACAGAGAGACAAAAAGAAAAAAGAGAATAACATTCAAAGGGTTGCTACGTTTACTTGCATAATAAAAAATACTGTGCTTTCCAGTAATAAATAGTATATATATGGATAAATATTATGATAAATAAAATATTCTAATAATGAAGAAAGGTAATAAAAAAATATCATAGGCAACCGGTATTGCTTATCGAAGCAGCAGGATTAAAATCGAGTTTATTTCGAATCCGATGTAAAGGCAAATAGTGTGTGTTTGAACGCCAGACTTAAATGTTTACCAATGTTGGAACACAGATTCTCTACCGACAGCAAAACTGTTATTGTCTATGGCATTTATTTTCGGCTACGTAGACTTCTCTCCGGTAAAATGTAGAAAATGTAATGAGTATACAGGTAATGTTCGAAAGTGCTGAAACTGGCTGTCACCAGCAACGGTATACTTGCCATTCTATTGCAGAGTAAATAATATCAACGAAAGTATATGCAATTTTGCTAAAATACCGAAAAATGACAGCGCGTCCTCAGCGTTCTCTTTAAACATAATTATCGGTGTCCGTTAGACGAAAAAAAATTTTGTAAAAAATGTACTTGTGTCTTTGTGTCGACAAAAAAGAGGCCTTCAAAAGAGCTCAAAAAATTGAAAGCAAGAAATGCAATGGAGTAAAATAAATATTCACGTGTGCAGTTTCTTTTTCTTGTGTCAAAAATGTAGAGCTGTGGTAGCATGTATTCATCATTAGGCGAAATAATAAATAATAACGGGGGAATACTAAATATCGCGGCCACGTTTCTACCTGTGTAGTAGTAATCGTAATATTTCCTTGATAAATGTTAAAATATATAATACTATATTATTACTACTACAATTATGATTACATACATACGTATTTAAGTGCTAACGTTACGTGCTTATGTGTCTGTGACTTGATCCAATGTTGTAGACCCGCAGTACTAAACACACCCGGTAACTTTGTTATAATTATAATAGAATCAACCTTACTCTTAGTGTGTTTTAAGTAGCAATATTTTTAAAAAAGAAGATAGAGAAAGTGGTGTAAAATGCAGTTTAGAAATACACATGGATGCTAAACGAAAGGGTATGACAATTTGAAATGCATTTATTTTTGCTTTTATTTTTTAATCCTATTAACGGTAAACAAAAAATAACAATACAATTCCTGTTTTCTGTCAAATTCTGTGGATCACCAGGCCATGAAAATATGCATTTGAGTTGAGATCGAAAGGAGAATGGAAGTTGTAGTTTGTACATGTTTGTATGTATACGGAAAAACTGGTTTCCTTGAGGCCAAGCAAAACGGTTGTGCTTTGTGCTGCCGACGATATTACCGAGTTTCCTATTTACCTTTTTATGATGTTGGACTGTGGTTGGCTTTAAATTATCAACAACGGTACATGATTAGTTGTTGATTTTTTAAAAGGTTACGTGTTAATTGTAATGATGCATTTTTTCCAAAAAAGGGGTAACCCGTTTTGATATCCTACCTTCTTGTCGTGGTCGTTTAACTGTGAACGATATGGTACTGGTTGATCATGCCAATATTAATTTTAAAAATATCAAATTAAGTAAAAGAAAAAAAAGCTTCCATGTAAACGTGAGTAATATTTTGGAGGGTGAGAGTAGAAATATTAAGTGCTTTAATGGGCCTCAGGATTACGTGAAGGTCCGGCAGCTTTGAAAAAAATTAACGTATAATTATGATGTTTTAATTTTTAAAAAAACACACACACAAAAAGAAACAAAAGAAATTTATATGATTATACTCATTATAATACCGTTGTTAATTTTAATTATTTTAGTTGTACAATGTCTGAATTCGACTAAAAAAATATGATTAATATCTTGTCAACGCTGACTGTGAATTAAATGTTGCTTGATGTTGATTTCTGTACTACTACTAACTGGTAAAAGGTTTGTTTTAACGTGTCATTTATGTAGAAGATGTGAAGCAAAAAATGCCTGCATGCAAGATATATACCAAAGATGTTTCTCTTACTCGATACTTTACCCAGACGTATGTGTGTGATCATGTACTGTCATTAAACATGTTATATAATTGTTCATTTATTGACAGGAAGGATGTAAACAGATTGGAAAGGTACGAATATTTAAAAAAAATTGAAACTAATCTGTACATCAGTTGGACTGTTTTGTAGGTACTGCTATTTGACTAAATTCTTTGTTACTACAATTTGTTTAGTAACATGTTATGAATGTATGATTGGGAACAGGAGGATTTGAAGTGGTGTGTGTATTTTCATTTAACTTGTTCCTATTTACTGATTGTGTTAGTTAATGAGGATTCGGATGATAATGATAGACTTTGTGATTTCCTATCCATCGTGGTTTTTTAAAGTTTGTGTCAAGAGCAAAGGAATGAAGTTGTTGGGATAATAAAAAATAGTAAAATGTTATTGTCAGTGTGAAAATAAACGAAAGAGTAGATGTGTGACTACTTATTATTAAATGTATATTGTCCTTCATTTGCTTAAGTTTACTCTCCGAAAAGGATTTTGTCATCATTAATCATTAATAACACTTATTTACATGCAGCAACATGCAATATTCCATACAGAGGATTCGTTAGACATCATAAAACACAAAAATCACCTTGTGCGCTGTCATCCGGATGCATCCGCCGCATTGTACTCGTCTACATATTCCCTGCCCTTTACAATGGCTAAATTTAATATCGAACTACCACAACTAGTGTGATTTCATTATATAAGGGATTCTAAAGCTATTTATAATTTAAAGTCAAGTATTGATTGAAAAAAATATAGTTAAAATGGCTCAGACTCGTTGGCTGGTAACCGTTCCTGAGACACATTTTATTTGTTAAAAAAATTTGGTGTCATATTCTGCGTTACATTTGAAGATACTACGCAATAGCTGTTGCTCTAGACGCCATCACTCGTCCTTCTAAACCCTAACCCTTCTCTAGATATACCATGAAGCGCAAACCAGTCTAGTTATTATTTGAGACCAGAGACAATGGTCAGTAATGGTAGTAAACTCAATGAGGTAGTAAATATTGTAGTGACGAAGAGCACCCACGGGACCAGGGATGGAATCCTTGCAAATTATTGTGGCGCAGCAACATGTCTAGTTTTTTTCGCCTTTCTGGGTTCATGGTTATCTTGGTAGAGTTCATCCAATGAACGACACATGCCAAATACGAAGAGCTGCACTAAAATGCGAAAAAAGTTCTACTGCAGCGTTTCAGCTTATTATCCATCACATGCAACATTTCCACCTTCCTTTTCAGTTGATGCAAAAAGCAGTGGAACAAAAGAGGTACTGGATTTCATGAAAAACAACAACTCTGTACAGTCAGCGTGCTTAGGCTGACTCGAAGCAGCATCGTAGTAGAGGTGCAAGATTTAATTTCAGCCAAGTAGCATTATCCATGTTTCATTATACCAGGTTGGCATGCAGTCATGTGTATGTAGTTGCAGTAGAACAAAAAAGAAACGCTGCGTCAGAGCGCAACAACCACGGATTCAATTTCAATTGTTCAAGTCTCAACAGCGCAGTACAAGTGCATTTGCCAACTGTAATGTTGAAGTAACACACCAATATAAGTTGAGACAGAGGGTCTCATATTTCACACATGCTCAAAAAAATTAGTACTATAACCTGGGACAAAGTCAAAATCGCATAAAATAATAAATTATGAATTACTTTCAATGGCGTTACAACAACAGATGGCTGGTGGGCTGGCCTATAACGAGCATGAAGGGGCTAGTGGACGACCCACGGGCTAGGGGTCCGGTTCTGATTGCCCATCAAGGGGTCAAGGGGTTAGTCCCACTGGCTCCGACGGATGTCCATGAAACACTGGGCGAAATTGTCCCTGTTGCTTATTTTAATACAAAATCGTCGTAGGCTAGAAGCATCGTATTTTGTCAAACCGTAAAATAATTTCTACGTGGCCCTTACCCCTAACTTATGAAACATGACAGATATAATTTAGCCAAAAAGCGTTAACCGTCCCCGCATTTTTGCATGCACAAAAAGTGTAAAAATTTACACAAAAACACTAATACTGCTATTGTTAATTTTGATTCCCAGGACCTGAAAACGAAAAACAGACAGTCGCATCAAATCCTCTTTTTTGAGGAAAATAACATACGAAGCCGCCATTATGCTCAGCGAGGAGAAGGTTTTTTGCACAAAAAAAATCAGCGCCGTTTCATGTTACTTAGTTGTTTGCATTTTAAATGTAAAGTTCAACTGCATTCTTCTTTATAATGGTTGGTAAGGTAATATACTTTTTTATTTTTATGTATTGCACTTACGAACCTATTCAAAGACGGAAACCTGAACGAACTTACTATTACAACTTAATCGCCGTATCCGTTGTCCCTACATTTTCAATGCAGCAGGTAAGCGGTAGTAAAAGAAGTTAATTTTTTGCAGGTATTTTCTATATCTCTATGTGCAGCATCGTATCTGTGCGGTGATGGTGGTGGTGGTGGCAGTAGTACAATAACCCACACCAAACAAAGTGCAGAATCTAATGTTGATTTGGAAAATACACGGAGGATGATAAAAAAAATTTGAATTTGCAAAAACAGCATCATGCGAATACACGCAATAACAAACTGTTGCCGTTAAAGCAGCCTATGAAAAACAGCCAGGTAGTATTCGTAGAGAGTGAGCAACAGCAACAACATACATAACATGAACAACATCAATAAAAGAATGAAAATGTGCAAGTCCACCTTGAAAAAAGGGGAATGACGCGGAGACGCCAATGCCCGAGAGTAAAATAAAGATTTATAGAAAAAAAACAGAATGTGGATTCAGGCAGATATGAAGAAAGATCCATAAACAATATGAGGATATGATGATGCATTTAGGTATTTGTGTGTTCGAACTCGCCGACGACAAATAAGCGGAGTGAAGTCAGAGAGAGAGAGAGAGAGAGAGAGAGAGAGAGAGAGAAGTAAAGTAAAAGAGTGAGACGCAGTTTGAGCAAGCAGGTAACATACTCGAGAGAGATACCTTTTCAGCGTCAGCCAACGCAACGTTCTTATACACTACCCTGGATTCTTCACTTCTCCTTTGTTACACACTAATTGCATATTTTGCGTTCTCTGTGTGTATGTAGCGTTCCTGCCTGCAAAAGTAATAAAAATTTGGCTTTAAAGTTACTCTCAAGTTGTGACAAACTTTCATTCTGGCATTATTCGCGTTCTCCGTGTGATTTAGAGACGAACGGATGCAGAGATGCGCCAAGTTTACACAAGCAACAAGGAAATTATGTATGGAAAATTGTGACCCAAACTACGGAATTTCAGCGTTGTTACCCTTTTGAGTATTTTTTTGACCTTGTGCAGCTTCTGTTAAAATATTGAATGTCTCTTGTAAGATGTTATATACAGTATAGCTATCTTATCATTTTCTATATAGATGATATCGTTTCGTCACAGGGCAGACACATATTTTCTTTAATTGCAGAGATCATCTCAAATGCGCTGTCATATATGAAAGTAAATCGCACTTGATTTGATTCCTTCGCCAGGTACACGACTGCTGAGCAATACCGTGTATTTCATGGGAAGGGATGGGAAGTTAGTTAGTTCTGCCGTTTTACAGTTTTAAGTAGCAACATTTTTCCCGCGATAAATTTTCAGAGGGACTGTAAGATGAAAAGCAATTATGTAAATTATTATTAGTACCATTATTGAAGTGATTATCTCTACTCTTTTTTCTCCAGCTTTGCAACAACTGATTTGTAGCAAGTTCTTCATCTTGCCAATCTCTCCATGCTGCAAAACGCAAAACTTGTATGAAACCTACCGCAACAACATCAGCGTTCATACATTTACATGATTTGATTACTTTGCTTATATTCCTATTATTATTATTATTATTATTCCCACCATTCTGCCGATGCGTCAATTCATTTGAAAAGTGTAGCAGCAAAACTACTCTATTCATTTTCCTGTGTATCTATCATCTCTTTTTATCCGCACGGTAATCTAAACAAGAAAAGCAATTTTATTTTATCTGACGTTCTTCCAGAAGACATGTGTGTGCCTACAAAAATGTCCATATGAATTGAAACTATTGAGCTTATAGTGCAGTGAAGTCAAGGTAAGGTAAAGGCAATTATCTGCATGCATGAAAATAAAAAAAAGTAGTTAGCTAAAACCTATAATTAGTGACGTCGTTTGTTGCTGTTGTTGATACTGCGGTTGCTGCCACTACTTTTGTAGTTGTTGTTGTGGCATACCCACAAACAAGGATGATGCTGTGGTGGTGATGATGAATACGGTGTACTGAGAACAGGGCGCACACATGGAACAGTATAACTGACGAACTCGATTTAAACATTTCTACATTGTTGCAATATTCATTCGACGTCGTCGTCGTCGTCGTCGTCGAATAGCTCGCTTCTAGCTATCATCATCATCGTCCGCCAACAGTACCAAGCAGCGCCGTTCTTCGTTATTCGCGGCACAATCGTCATCCTCATATCATTCGGCCTCGAAAGGTTATTTTATTCTGCTGCTTCCCATTCACGTGTGTTTTGTGGTTTCGCTTTCGTTTTACTATGTTGTTGCAGGAACACCACAAAACTTGGCAAACCAGGACGGCTGGGTAAACCATCACAATCAGGAGGAGCGTCAAGCGTAAACTTCTCTAATTCAACATTTCTAGAAACTCTCATTTTCACAGAATGGGCTACTTTTTTATCGGGCAAAAAAATATATATGCATATACATGTGAGAAAATTGCAAGTATGAAGTATGTGTGTACAATCAGCAGGAGTCTACAACAATTCAGTCTCTTTTCTAAGAAATTTACGATAAGGTTACAGGAATACACAGCTTATTTTTAAAACTTAATTTTCAAAGGCGTCAAAAATACCTGCTGTGCCTGTATCTTTTAATTACTGCATCATCCTTAGGAAGATCTGATAATTCTAAAAAAACTGTTCACAACTGCAGAGCCACAATTGACAACAATTGAAATCCCTCTTATCATAAACTATATACCTGCCGTTTTTTGGCATCATCGACACACAAAGTGCCTGCGCTGCGTTACCCCAGGATAGCATTGCCATTGTTACCCATTTTAAAATAATTGAATCTGCTTTACCATCCGAATTGTATGGTACGCTTCTTTTGCAGGGAATGCATTCGGCAAAAAAGTAAGGAAAGGAAATCATTGTTAGCGTCGTCTACCCTACCGTGTCATGGGTTGTATGCAATTGCGAAAACAAGTCGCAGTTAGCAGGCCAGCATACCAGAGAGCGCAGCGCAGCCGTCTGTAGTCGTCGGGTTGTGCTTAGAGACGCAGACGAAGGAGGTAAGTAAATAGTATCGATTCGTGATCCTCATTTCTTCTCGGGTTCGGTGCAGCTGCACGCCGTGTTGCATGACTGGGAGTATTGCCGCGCTTCTCAACAGATGTCTCCACCAGGGGGTTACAGATTTCCCTGTTGGATGTATCTGCGCTGCGGTGCTGTTCGAGACTCCAACTACTTCATGCAGTTCTGATAGTTTTGAGTATTTTGTTCTCAGGAAATGCGAAGCTTTCAACAGAATTTGACAGAATTTTTACAGCAGCTTACATTACATCTGCAGTTGCGGTTCCATGAATTTCTACGGGGGGAGTTGCATGAGACTAGAATTATTAATTATTGCTATAAACCGCTTTACACTAATTTGACCTTCAGACAAGATATATATCAAAATTTATGTTTTTAATTAATCGGTTCTCGATTATTTACAGAAAAAAATGGGGAAAATGTTGAAATGATAGAATGATGATCAGGACAACTTTTCATTTTTCTTGATCGCCAGTTCATTGTCGTGAGTCACTCGTATTGTGATGATGAAGTTATACTATAAACACTTAACTAGCTCTGTTATGAGCATCATTACTATTCCGTTTTTGAGAATCGTTGTTGTTGCTGAGGATAAAAGTAATTTTTGGGATGACTGGCTTGATTCCGTTCACCATCCCAGCCCTGGTTCTTTGAAGTGCGACTTCATTTTCTTCTTAATTTGGGCAGTTGAGTTTGTAGGTACGACGAAACAGGTTCAGCTGTCAAATCATCCTATTTATTAAGCTCAAAATAACGTCCTGTCAGCCACAGCCAAATTGATTCTCTTCAATCTCCAAATCCAGTGGGATGTGAGTTGCCCCGACAGAAAAAAATATTATTACTTAAAATAAGATGCCATTGAAGTATGCATATCAAAGTAAAGTTCCCCAGTGCAATATAGCACTCTCTCCATACAGCATCGGCATCATGCCCAAGAAATGGAACAAATTACAATTCTCTGCAAAAACCATCACAGGTTGTTATTAAAAAACTGTCCATCACACAGTTAATGGCGTACTGGTGGTACATCATTATTACTACACTACATTACCTTATTTTATTACTTTCAAACTTTTAACGTCAAACGTAGTGAGAGTGCACCAGTCCGTGGCATCTAGCATGAAAGGAGAGTGAAGGATATTTTTCAGAGAGGCGAAGCCCGTGTGCAGTAACCACGCGGTTCTAGTTTCATAATTTCTCTCTACCTCTTTTTATAGCCGATCGGGCCTTTTTTAAGCGTCTTTGTGATAAAAATAAGGAGGACTGTACCTCTCAGGGACACTTATCATTCGGCCATTTTCTTTTACTCCTTGAAGAAATGATTCGCGTGTTTTGAACTTCCTTTGTTTTACCCTCAACCGCACAACAACGCTACAAGGACATGTGTGTGCTGGTACTTTTCTTTGTTGTCCTCCTCCAACCCATTGTTACAAGGAACCCACTATTTTATTGCTTTTCAGTTTTGTCAGTTTTCCGCTGAACAATGAGATCATGCTCGTCGTCACAGGAAAAAACAACTCGACTCTCTCTGTTTATTCATCCCACATAAAAGATTAAAGATGTGTATATCTGTGTATGCAATAACATGTTGTTACGTAAAGGGAACTGGGTGGATATTCCCGTTACGAAGAAAGACTACAGGACAGTGAAGACTGCACAGTGCCTCATTTCATCCCAAATTTCCTTCAACAACAACAAGACACCATGTTCCTATCATCACCGGTTTTTCGATACCGTCAATAATAATCTCTTCAAATCCCATTGTTTGTTGTTTGCACAAGTAACCATTTTTCCTCTCTCTGGTTGGCGTTCAAGGCTTTATTGACAAGTTCCTAGAAAGATAAAAACAAAAACAAAACTCCACCGATTCATCCCCTTTAGGTTCATTGAGGATGAGGAGGATGATAATGGCATTTATTTTTTGCACCGCCGTAAATACTTCAACAGCGAGAAGGAGTATACCGCACACATCTTATCGTCCGTACACCTGCTCCCTGATAGTATAACAAAATACGGGCCAGAATCAGCAAGCCAGGTTGTATATGCGCCCATTCTATTCCGAGTATCACTCATCGTCATTCATTCATAGAGCCATTTAGAGGCAGACATAAAACATCCTCGCGCCAAATTGTTTTACGTCTCTCCGTCTTCTTTGTTGTGAGCTGTGTTGAGTGTTGAGTTTGGAAAAAAATATGGTAATAAACACCTATCTACCTCCCACGACTCGACTGGCTCTAAGTTTGTTATGATGGTAAAGCTCAGGTAATTATGAAGAGGTATGGTACGTAGCAGCCCAGCAATCATAACAACCGTCATAAAACTCCATCGCCTGTTTTAATGCCTCTTTTGATAAAGCCGGCAATGACTTTTTTTCGCAAATTAACTTTTTGAAAAAGCTTGCCATCCTTTGATTTTTTTTACGGCGTCGAAGGCCTCTCTACTTATGACATAGTCGTCCATTTTCTCAACATTACTACTCTTTGGAGGCTCGTGGGGTGGATGGTATATGGATCGTTTAAAATAAATGCTCATTCATAACTATTACTCATTATTACTACACCCATCTAATCACATAAATGACAAAAAATAATAATATCCCTTCATTGCTACAGCATTGGATGCAGCAGTCGATGTAGCTTTCAAGTACGCATTGTGGGAAGATTGCGTAAAATATGACTTAAGGTTCATCTTCTTGGCACGACGGTGGGAATGACATTCGGCCAGAGAGACGCAGACGGTCACGTGGCACTAACAGTAATTTAGTTGTTTACTAGGTTGTTGTTTTTCCCCTTCTCGTGTATGTAATCGCAAATCATGACAAAGCCGCCAGCGAAACCAGCACACGCAGCAGCAGCAGTAAACACAATTATACATCCTTTTTTGCGTGACACCTGAATAGCGTATTTAACGCATATTTTTCGCAGAATTCCTTGACTACGAAAAAATTGACTGGGATAAAGTGAAGTAAGGCAAGGAGGCATGTGTGTGTGTCTGTGTAGAGACAAAGTATACCAACTTCAGTAGACC
This sequence comes from Callyntrura sp. NNG-2020, assembly GCA_027744055.1. Lineage (NCBI taxonomy): Eukaryota > Metazoa > Arthropoda > Collembola > Entomobryomorpha > Paronellidae > Callyntrura > Callyntrura sp. NNG-2020. The sequence goes on along the minus strand of JAHZNE010000965.1, from coordinate 29,891 downwards.
GGACCAGCCTCCAATCAGGTAACTTAACGCTGCTGCTGGCTGCTTCAAGTCGTTTGTATGTCCCAGTGAGATCCATAAAAATCTAATATTAAAACTTAATATGTATCCATTTTGTGTTGATTGCGAATACATGGGATATGGTAGTAGTTTGTGTGTATTCATTGTTATGGTTAGTTACGTGAGGAGGAGACGCACTAGCATCCAAGTTAAGCTGGTGTACAGTAAATCAAAAGTATGTACAGTAATGGTAATCTGAATCTCCAAGGTAACAAATAAGAGCACTAAACCAACTGCCTTGTCAGTTAGTCAGTGGAGTGGAGTGCCAGAGACCACACAGCAGGAGCACTATTTAGGATGGAAGTTTGCATGCAACATCCATCATCCATGGACTATTGACGTATAATAAATATTAAAAAGTTAAAAAATCACACAAGATTATGATTATGATGATGGTCATCACTACTCATCATAATACACTTAAGAGATCCTTGACGCGGAGTTCATGCATGCACACTCTAGTCATTCACCACTCCACCAGCCTTTTCTTGTAATTTAGCAGAGATGACGTGTGTTGCAGCTAGGCTTGGCTCGTGTCATAAATGTCATAGATGTCCGTCAAAATAAATGTCGTTTTAGTCAAAATGACACAATTTTTGGCGTCTGACATTTATATTGTTGCAGCTGCAGCAGTGAGGGAGCGGTGAATAACAGGAATTATTTTTTTATGTAGTTGCTTCATCATTGAGTGAGTGGTGCTTATTGAGGGGAATGAATGCTCTAATTGAATGTATGAACTCATCGCACATTCTGAAAAACGGTATTGAAAATTGTGTTACGAGACAGGGGCTTTGAATGTAAGTACGGTCGTCGTCGTCATCAACTTTTTGTGAGAGAAAAATGAAAGAAGTCACCTGATATAATAAGCAAATTTAATCCATTGTAATAATAAGATCTTCCAGTTGAGGAGACCTAAATAAGGGCTTCTTGGAGAAGACATTCAATGGAATAGTGACATTTTCTCTACAGGATTTATTATTTTCATCAAATCAGTTAGAATCCCATAGAACATTGCACAGTTCGCCATAAATAATGTTGAAAGAGGAATACGTACACGTAATATTTTGTAAGAATGCATGACATGAGTAGTGCGGTCAAATTGGTACCGACCTCAAGATGGAAGGTAGAGACAGCAAAAGAAGAAAAAGGGTCTTGTTCGCTGAAAAGCTCCGTTCACAGAGAGAGGAGCACCAGAAGAAGAGGGGCTGCAAAACAACAAAAGTACAAGGACAAAGATTTTCTCTTTGAAAAATAGGATCGAGGAAGAAGGAAAAAGTATTTTATGTAAGTATGCGTTTCTTGAATCATCCCATCTCTCTCGTATCATCATATATCTTCTTCTTCGTATATCCGGTTTGACCGACCGTGATCCTGAACTGAAGAGAGAGAGAGAGAGTACGCCCGCATCATCATTGGGTTTAGGTGGGCACATTTCTTTACACAATATATCTAGTACTTCCTTCTGCCACGAGACTAGTGCTGCTGGTGGATATGTGAATAAAGTTACATTTCATCCACACACTTTCTCACCCAACACACTTTTGTGTTGGCAACCTTTGTGAAATTTTACCAGAATGGTGGTTGCGTGCGACTGAATGTGAATTGAATGCGACTTACTACTACTATTATTACAGCCAAGTCTATTTGATTTTCGACCTCGCTTCGGCGACGGACGACGACAGTATTATTGCATGGCGTGGTGGCGGCATGCATACGTGCATACTTTTTATTATATATATGCTATTACGGTATATTTCTTCCCAAAAAAAGTTGAAAGTTACACGGCAGAAATTGCTGGTGAAGCGCGTTGGGCTCTATGTGGGCCACCGTTTCTATTGTAGTCTTCATTAGCTTTCTATGATGACTATGACGTAGTCTCATTCTAAATAAGTAATTTAATTTGTTGCTTTTTCATTTCGCAAGGCTCCATATGGTTGCAAATAGCATGTCACATATTTCTGAAATGTGCCTTATTTTTCCATTTTCCAACTTTGGCGTTTCAATCTCCTCAATCTCCTTTCTTTCTCCTACTTTGAAAACTATTATGTCCCGGAACTTCTTGAATGTGACAAAAAAATAAATTACAAAATCAGGAAATGAAAGCTTTCCTTTTGTCATGCATATCAGTGGTGTGTTTCTCACAGTTCCTGCTTTTGAGCCAGTCTCTTTATCACTTTGAATATGCCTACACTTTCTTAACTTTCCCTCGAAATGAAGTACCTCTCCCACTACTCAACTCGAGTACCTTTTCAATTTCCAGACAAAATTTAATTCTGTTCCTCCTTCTTCCAACCAAAGCCAAAGCTGGCCTTCTTTCCCTGTCCAAACCTTCCCGTATGAGCGCGGCTATTGGCATTTTAGTATGTATAAAGGCATTATTTGTGTACTGTGTACCATCGTCTCCGTCTGTCTGCCTGGAATGGAAGAATGGAAGATTTTGTCTTCAATTCTAGTTCCGCCCTCCACAAAACTCGGAAGTGCTCGTTTCTCGTCTCATTATTATTATTATTATGTTCACCCTCACCCAGACGAGTCTTTATAAGGAATGGCAAGATGACACAGAACCGCTCCCTTTACTCCGGAAAAGATAAGAATGGTACAGTACACAACTAATAGAGGTATTAATAATATAGTTTTCCGTATAACTAACATGCACACACGGTTACTACTTTACATTGCACGGATAGAATTCTTCTCCATGAGGTATAACAGTATCCAAACATGGAAACTATCATCTACATCTGCTGGAAAATAGCGGTCTAACGCAGGAGAATACTGGATTTGTAAATTTTCCTTTTTTGGCTCCAAGTCAGACTTGACAATCCCTCTCTCCAGTGGGAAGGAGGAGAAGTTGCTTGTTTACTTTACAGCTGCGTATCTCTCCGACGACGGCGAAGAATGGATGAGCGTCGAGTCTACAAAACGAGCAGAGAAAAGCATGTGATATTGCTGTTGATGTGGATGACGACGATGACGAAAGTAAACGTGGTTGTCTTCAAAATACGTTACGGAAGTCTTTATTAGTAACTGGATGTATGGATGTATGTATGTGTGCCTCGTATAGCTGGTATCAGAGTGCCCCAGCTCTTATAGGAGACTCGAATCTAAGAAGAGGCAACAAGGAACCAGCAGCGCCATGGATAAAGTTGGGCAACACTAACAATAAATAGAAAACACATTTTTACTCCACACGTTGATGATGATGCACACATGCCACGATTTTCAATGGGAGAAAGGGTTATTACGAAATGTCGTACCGCTTTCTTGAAACATTCCATTCCTCAGTCTTCTTCCACCACCATTTTCGTGGATGCTTCCCAGAAAGCAGAAAGCTACAGACTTTTTTTCTTCTCCTTCTTCAGCAGTGGAACAGGAGGAGGAAGGAAGTGGTGTTGATGATGATTGAAAGTCAAGGAAGAGAGCTTGAAGCAATTTCCGCCACTTCCATCAACGTATATAAAAATGTTGCTTAAGCGAAACGGCGTAGCAGCAAGGAACGACGGAAAAAATAATATTCTTTTCCGGTAATTTTCGCTACATAAAAACGTTTTTCTGCTGAGTAGTTTTGATTTTGATTTTGTCCTGTGTATCATCATCATCATCATCATCTTTAATCATTTTCTAGTCCGACCGGTTAAACATTTTCAGGCTTCGGGAGAAGAAAAAAATGTCATGGTGTGAAATGAGACTGGTACACATACAAGCACGATTGCACGATAAAGTCAACTCAACAGTCAGCGTCTTGTCAATTACCTGTCTTAATTACAATGTGACGACGGTGGAAGATGAACTAACATTTTGTAAAACATGTTGAACATTTGTTTCTTTCATTTCAGTTTCAAAAAAATAATTACTGGCGTTAGACTCAAAAAGTTTCATAATGCAAACAATATGCCCTAAAAATACGTGCATACGTAGGGACAATGATGTCAACAAATTACTTTGCCAATTGTCCTGCCGATCTCAAGCTGTACGTTCCAATTACTCATATATCTTCCCTGCTACTGATTGCCGTCTGGGGAGGTGAAATGTATTACCATTTTTTATCAGGGGAGACTCACAATCAGTTTAAAAAAATGCAACCTACAACCAACCAAACAAAACCATATTATCACGAAGATGAACTGCATATCAACAAAACAAAAATTCCCCCTGTATGATAATAATAATAATAATAATAATAATAATAATAATGAGCCCATATGTATGAAAACTGCATGGCATATGCGTTCCTATTTTTTTACGTTTTTCCTACTCCACTCTCTGATGCAACGGAAAATTATCATTACTATTATCCTCTCATTTTTTCCGCTTCTACATATGCAGTTGTGCTTACTTGCACACAAACACACACAATAATAGTACAACAATAATGCAGAAATGTTCCATGATGATGATCAGTTTTAGTCTGGCTGGTCTGGTTGTCCTCTCCTCCCTTGGCAGCCAGAGAACTCCACTTGGTCTTCCCACTTCACGGTTGCATACATTGTATACAATGCTCTATAACGTATCCTGACTCCTAACCGAAGTAACAATGCCATTTGTACCGACTACGATCATGATGATGATGATGATGATGGTGATTATTACGACGTCGACGAATACATGCCTGAACAATGCATACATACGTGTGCTGTTGGTAGAGTTCATTCCGAGTAAATTTAGTACGCGGAAGCATGGGAACCAAAGGGAGGAGAAGGAGGGTCCCAGATTCCAGACAGTGAACAAAAAATCCCTCTAAGAATCCAGACATGTGGATGAAACAAGTGTATTCCGTATATCAACAACTAGGTATGTACTCGTAGGAAGTATGAGTGTATACTAAAATATTACACACATATTATATATATTTTTTCGGAATATAATTAGCGCTCAATGCGTATGTATATAAAACACTTGCATAATAGATGTAGCCGGGCTAGATTTCTTTTGCGTTATACACGCAGCAGCAGCAGCAGCCATACCAACACCAACACTATTTTTTATATTGATACAATGGATCCATTGTTTTTTGTTATGGTTTCTCCGAGAGAAGAAGAAGGGTAGCAGGAGCAGCAGCTAAGGATAAGTGCGTAAAACATTGTTTTGTACAGACATACCTAATATTGAAGTAGACAACAATCTTTGTGGATAAACATTTTTTAACGATTATTATTTTATTATGCAAGTCCAAGCCAAGTCAATCTAGCATGTGAATGCGTGATTCAATCTCAGTCAGTTGGTGCATTCGACGCGACGGCACGGTAGCTTTTTTTATCATCAGCAGCAGCAGCACCTCCACCATCATCATCATCATCATCGCTAGCCGTGGTCGTCGTATCCAGTCATCATGCAGCGAAGTAGTGAAGGAACGCATGTATTAGAACTATACACACTCTATTCTGGTTTCGTTTATTACGTATTACGTGCGGTAACCTAAAAATTTGTTTTACATATATACAGTAGTGTCTGCGCTGAGGAGCAATAATTTGGAACATTTACTACTCACACAATCCATGGTAAAATATGATTACATCAGGCATCCACGCAACAAACGCAAACGCGACGTAAGAAACATGAATGAATGATCTTGAGAACAGCAGCAGCAGCGCATTGCACTCCACTTGCATTTAAACTAACAAAACAGCCGAGCCGCAAAAGTAAGCGAGAAGAGGGGAAATTTTTACTTTGAATTGAAAATATTTAAATGGAAATAAGGTGATAATATATTCATGTCTGGTTAAAAGACAGGAGCAGCGTGCGCATTCTAAATTCCAATTATCTCTCGTGCACGTTAGTAGTAGTATTCCTTATGAACTTTCGTTTGTTGTCTCCCAAGTCGCGTTCTCTCTGGTGTCTATTTAACTAGTTCTCTCGCCTTTGTTGTTTTCGATGAAAAATTCTATTGAAAATTCCATCACCGTCGTCGTCGGTAGTTGGGTAGTTACGCGATGAATTACGAGGAACACACATACCTACCTAATGCATATCCGCATACATTATTTGTATAATCGTTGTCTTACTCACTTAATGTTCTTGCATCTTAAAACAACATACACACACCGCGTCTTCTTCTAAGTTTCGACCTTACAAAGTACAGCTTTGACTTGTTAGAAAAATAATAGAAAAATAAATAATTGACTATCGTCCAGGGGATAGGGAAAGCAGCTTCCCATTAGCATGACAAATGGACCAGTAAAGTACCGGTAAAGCATTACTTGCCTTTCAATAAAAAAACGCATACTAACGACTCAAGAAACACATCAATGGAGACAAATTGCAATCGCAAAATCCTGTTGTAAGGGTGACACCCACAATTCAACGGGAAAAAATTAAAATATTGAAAATTTATTAAAGTTCTGCGCTGCAAATCAAGGAGACGCGTGAAATCCATAAATACTTCGTTTGTAAGCGTTGCAATGATATTGTTTTATGTACTTGTTCAAACAGGTGGAATAAATGTAACACGTATTTTGGGTTTTACGAGATTACTGGGAACCATTAAATTGCCACTTTTGTCATTAGTACTTACTTAAAACTTGGAAAGAGCACTCAAATAGAAAGGAATTCCAATTGTTATTCTATCCGTCGATATTCTTTTTTTACAGTTAGGTTGTTATTGTTTTGCCTGTGTTTTTTTCTAAACATCATGTGTGTAAGCACCATATTTGAACAGCACGTCAAAGTCAAAGTTCAATGACGTTTAAATGTGTATTGGCATTGCGAAGAACCGATCAAAACATGCATTAGGTTACCTTTAAAAGAATAATAGTTTTTTAGTCCGTGCAAAAAAAAGTTGTAAATATTATGGTTATAGCTAATAGCTGTTGCGTCAATAATGACACGAAAATGTGTACAAACATTTGAGCAATAACAGCGATATTGCTGCCATAAGAATAATCTGTCATTTTGCTGTTTTACTACCTGTGTATAAAAACATGAACATCGCTGCTCTCTTTAGAAATATTTGAAATGGCCTAGTATGCGACCATGACATACTAATTTTAAGCCTCAGCCAAATGCATAAACGCATCAACCGCGCTCCCTAAACCAGATTCGTACAAAAAAGGTCGTGTTTTCCATTTGTTGGGTAAATGGGAAAAGTTAGCAATGAAAATGAAGATGATGTCCTTTATCCAGCCGAATTCGCACATGAATGCTATACACACATACACACTACATGTTTTTGCAACTTGAACTCTTTGAGATTTTTATAGGCACATCGTACAACCGAACAGCACATCAGTTCTATCTATAAATAACCTGAATTTTATTTGTTATTGAGCAATACATATACATAATAATAAATGGAAATAAATATTGAGCAAACTTTGCAATTTAACATGAGCACATCAACGTCAAGTGACACGACGGCTGTCAATCAAAAGACAAACAAGAGAAAACACGTCGTCGTCGTGAAGTACTTAATATTATTGAAATGAAAACAGCAAACATGCATAATTTTTGTACTTGTGAAATGTATTATATGGATGTTATCGAAAAAGAAAGCTTTTTTCAGACGAGTTCAGTAACACCAAAAGGAATCGGAAGAGTAAAAAAAATATCGCAGAATTACACAACAACGGCTTAGAAAAAGCATTTTAGTCTACAGCGTATACGAGGAGATGATAGCCTTCCGTAACTTTTTAATGACCTTTTTTCACCGCAATGGATTTATGCAGCTGCACGCATCAATTAAATTGGATTGGAACTTGGATTTTGAAATTTATTGATCGCTGTTTTCATTGTACACGTAAAAATCAAGATAGATTTGCATGACGTGACAACCCAAAACACATCAATAATATTCGTTCCAAGGAAAAATGAATTTGAAAAGGACAATTTTCAACCTTGTCATGTTTAAAAGTTAAATAGTGAAAAGATTTCAACGTCAACTTACTATCAGTCATATCGTTGTTGATATTCAATATTGGCATAGCACGTGATTTCAAAGAGACGCAGAGGTACCATATGCTGCGCAAGGTTGTAGAGCAGCATGAACACGTAGGAAGTAAATTTTAACCCGGGTTTGTGGGCTAGATGTGTTTCAATCCAGCCAATGCAGTTGGTAGAACAAGATGTAACGCGAGTTTGAAGAACATCATACCATTCCAATGTCACGTGCTCGTTATTGCAAAGAGTGAAAAAAAACAACTCAATTTCGCTTGTTTTATGCTTTTTGGTTTTTCGAATACGAAGATGCTTTTACAGTGACTACGAAATATTATAGAGCTGTATGGTATATATACAATATGTGCTGCACGACATGTTGGCTAGAATATTTTAACTAGAATGACTTTTAATTAGAAATTTTTATAGGTAGAATATTTTAGTTAGAAAAAATTCTCGATCAATCGATCTGGCAGTCGCAATATATTCGGAATATGGAACCCCGACTTGAATGATTTTCTGATTCTAAACAATTTGGTACGTACCCTGAGTTGGTGATATACCAAAAGTTATGTATTTCGGTGATACATTGTGTGATGATTATGTAAACTACCTTGCTATACTAAATTTTATTCTAAATAATATCATGAAAAATATCAACATGCATTTTTGTATCTTCAAAAACTTCATTCTAACCCGTTCCGTTTAATACCAGCTTCTACTTGATGTTCTGGGTGTCTAGCTGGAATTCTTTTAGTTTTAACTAAAATTCTCTAGCTGAAAAATAAAATATTCTAGCTAACTTCTTTCGAGGTACCGTCTTTCTAGCTAGGATCGGTAGTCCATGTGGAGAGAAGCATTTACTTGATTTTTGTTTTTTTATTCATCTGTCCCTTGTTTTTCTCGCAATTTCATTATGTACAATCAACAAGACCAGGTGTGCTGATGATCAAGAAGGTCGATTGGTTTTTTTCTGCCTGTTGCTTATGTGCCTCAGAGGACACTGGAAGAAGGTTGTATAAAATGACTCCCATCGCATGAGTAGGTCCTCAAATCCTGCCTGTTACAACAACCAGTTGACTGACTGCCCATCACAGAGAAAAAAACTTCACTATGTACATGCACGTTTCTGCTTTTCTGATTACTATTACCATTAAATTACGCTGCATTGCTTTTACCTTTACCTGCTACATTACATCTGAGCAGGTGAGTCTGGTGTTGCTACCCAACATCAAAACAATGCAGCCCACCACAACAACCAACAACACCAACATTTGCATCACCGCCTTTTCTTTTCTCCTCCGATGTAAAAAGTAAAGCTCATCTCATCTGCATCTCAAGAGATCAGGTAAGGGAAACAGCAGTTCTCAAACTATGCACAGTAACTAGGAAAAAAACTGACACACATCATCATCATCCGATGCACGGTCTCATATTCAACTCCTCTCATCATTATCATATTCTACATGTACACCTCGTTTAAAAGCAGAGGTATTAAACGAAAAGTCCGAATGGAAAGCCCCATAGCAAAATCAACCAGTTCGCAGACGAGACAAACTTACCCTTCAGTTCAGTTAAACATCAGACGAAATCTCAACAAAGAGTTATACCATATGCATGCCATATTGAATATAAACACTAAATATATACAACAATGCAAATGCACAACATTCTACTAGTACCTACCTGAGGATAAATAAGGTGGTCTGATAGTTACATAAAAGCATACAATCGCGTAATAGTGCCGTGTAGTCACCTACTTGAACAAGATATTTTTATAAAAAGAATTACAAAACGGAGTCGGAGTGTGCATCTGTGTGTAGTAAGGCAGCAGAGTAGAAACAAAGACGCTTTATTCAATGACATATACGCGTACGATCAAGAAGTTGTTGATATTGTATTGTGTAGTCTGTTTTTATATCATCATGTTAGTCGTCTACACATCAGGTGTTTCTACTGAGAAGGAAGTGCACAGTGCACACTGCACTTTTGAAACAGTCGAGTCCACCATTGAAACAAAGAATACCAAATTTGGGATGTGGAGTGGAGGTAACTCAAATGATATATGCCACTTAGGCAGAACGTTGAAGCATCTATGATACCTGAACCTCCCTCCTTCTCTCTTTCTCTGATGATGTCTGGCGAGTCTGAAACATCTTTGAGATTCAAAATTCAAAGGTCTGCCTGCAGCCAGAGAAGAAAACCACAACCATCTCCAAATGCTCCACGTTCCTTGTGTATTACCTGTATTGTATTGTATCATTTTATTCAAGTTGTTATCTGAATTCAGTCAATACAGTCTGCTTTTAAATTCATAACACTCTACAGTATTATTATTACTAATTATCAAATTAGATCTTAGTAATAGCGCAACTGTCAGTACAAGCGGTACACTGTCCAGTGTTTTTAATGTTTCTAATTTATTTTATATTAAAGGCTAGTTGTGTTAAGGTAGTATAACATTACATTACAGAGATACGGCAGGAATTAAGGAACTGCATGTGCAAGAACGGTGCTGGCTTTCCGAGTGATGTTGATGTAAAAAAAAGTTGTACATTAAAAAACTTTCTCAGAGATGTAGATTAAAATATTACAATACAAACAATTCTAGTATCAAAGACAAACATTTTACTGGCGAGAGTCTAGACAATGCCAGAGGATTCTACATATGTTCGCTATCATCCTTTGCGCAGCTGTAACTACCAAGTTTGTGCGTACACCGCAATGGTCAACAAAAAAAGAATACACGAGTGGCACTACGAAGACCATGGCGAAATGCGACGTAATTTTATGTGTAAAGTTGGCTGCTTTTTTTCACACTGCATGTTATTTCGTTGATCGAAAGATCATAAATGTCTGAAACTCCTCCTAACCTGACAGAGAATAAAACAACTACATAATTGTATACTCTTATCTTGATTCCACGTAATTGCTATGCTATTGTCATAGCTTGCATTAAAGATGCATTTTTTCTGTGAGGGGCAGCACAAGTTAAAAATAAAACAGAACGCCGCAATCTTCCATTACTCACAGCCACAGCCATTTGCCAGCCACCAACAGAGTATAATATGAGAAAAAGCAGAAGGGCAGGGATTTAGTTTCTCTGGTGGTTACTTGCAAAATTAATCTTACGTGGGAACAGCGGAGGCTGCAGCTCTCCGATCGGCTTTAAATTGTTCCGCGATAAACATCTTACCATTAGAAGCGTTTGTGCAAAGTTGGCTGAATTGTCAATCAAAATTGACCATTCCAGCCGATCCTTATGGAGTTTAACTATCTAAAACTGATCTAAAAATTGAAAACTATGAAAAAAAAACGATAAAAACCCTTCTCAATTTTTCCATGTTAAACTCCATGTTGTTATGATCGGCTGGAATGGTCAATTTTTACTGAAATTCTTTTTATATTTTTTAAAAACAAAATCAGCAACTTTAGTAGTAGCACACACTACATACATGCATCATTTCTAACCACGGGAAACTACTAGTAGGATATTCGTGTCCTTTTTTGAAGGTAAAAGACGTTATGGCCAAACGCGTGCACAATGCACGTTGAATAATTGCCAAAACAAAAACAGTGTCATGCCTATGTTTTGACGCGTACATGTGTACCGCGAGGGAAAGTAGTGCACAACTGTGTCTAGTTTCAGGAAGCAATTAGGTATGGTCTGTTAAATATGTTGCCTTACTGCATAATTCCATATAGATACGTAGATACGTTCAAGAAAGTTTTTTCAAGACCCACGCATCCTTTTGCTGAGCTGTCAGCCATCACTCTATCTTCAATTGATTCTCGTATAGCCCACACTTGCCAGATAAAAAATTGTGCGTTACGCACTCGTCTACCTTCACGCACAACTTTTACCGCATTCGCTTGGGGGCGTCAGGTAGACATCCCCTGTAAAGCAAACTAATTGTTGTAAGAAAGGCGCAACAAGCAAAGCAAGTTTCTATTTTTCGACGACCCAACGCCCTGTTACTCTCCTCTCCGAGGCGATACCACGTTGTTACTTCCTCTTTTGGCATTTATACAAATACATACACACATTTCTCTTTGCATATTACTGCAAATGCACATAAAGGTACATACGCAAACATGACATTATCATCATAACGGTGACGGTAGTAATATTATGTGCCTGCCTGTAATTATTACCCACAATCTGATCAATGTTTACAATATTTGTGTCACAACTCGACAACAGTGCAGTGCTGCGGCTTTACTACTGCACTGCTTGTGTTTTCCTCGCCATCATCCACCCACACAAAAGCTCCAAAGTTCGTTCAGGCAAGCATCACTGCTTTTTATTTATGCGTAGCATGCCTAATACATATTTCTTGTACATATAAATCCTGAGGTTGTGACATTATCAAACAATCGGACAACGACATTCTGTTTTCTGGTTGTGTATGATCATTCATATTGGCGGAGGAGATGAGGCCCTCGTCACAGTTTATTTTGTTTTCCCCTTGCCATACACTACTACTCCCTTGGTTGATGCGATGATGAATGAAACTGGTCATGTTATAAATTGTTATATATTCCAGTTTTTTTCCATCACGATCACACTCCGCCAGTTATAATACGAATCCATTCAAAATTTCATGTCAGTCATTATGAATGCTTTCAACTGGTGCGTAGGTGTCAAGTCAGATGTACCAACGATGTACCTTACACATCATTTTCTAACTCCTTCATTCCTTCTCCCACACTGTGATGCTTTTTTCTCTTTTCCTTCTGCAAACTTAAAGCTGGTTTCTTGTCTTTTGGCCCATTTTCGTTTTCATATTTTTCTTCTTCTCTTTTCCATCAGTCTTAACAAGCAATTCATTAAAAACTAATGTTCACAGTTATTTACCTCGTTCGGCAGAAATGGTTGTTTTACTGGTTATTCTCACTCTATGAATTTTATCGCTATCTGCTGCTGCTCCTGCTTACTATATAACTCTGAAGCAAACCAAGATAACACTTCAACTTCGACCAATCACAAAAAGAATGAAGATTGTATGCGTAATGGATGTATGGATCATCATTATTATCATTCCCCCTCTTTATCATCATCATTTATATGACCACAGCTGATCATGGTATACCTTCCTGAAATTTGGATCGTTGACACTACATGACCCTTTTTTCTTGTCATGTAATCAAAATTACTGTCATTCCTCGTATGAACTAACAATAACCTATAGGAACAATGGCTGCGGGTCTTGCCCATCACCAACGAAAACAACCAATCAATTACCAATCATGCTGCCGCACTAAAAGCAACCAAATAAATGGTCGTAAAATGGATACACAGATGCGGAACGGAACGGAAATGTCATTTATGTACCTTCTACAGTTTTCCGTTTACAAAATCCTTGTAATAAAGTGGCAATAAACCCACAATCGCGAATGTAATCCCATTACATCTGAAAATATGATTAGTTTACACTCCAAAATAAAATCCAACTCCGCCATACATGATGAACGCCAAAAGTTGTGGATTGGAGCAGTTGTTTACTCAGCAACTTCATCTAAAAAAGGAACTGGCGTTACCGTCAACTGTGTAGCAGGCATTCTATCGTTCCCATTCATAGCATTATTGCATTAACCGATTATTCTTAACCCGCTCCCGGGGTTTAGTGCTACCTCCTTCCATTTTTTATTAAATCATCTTTAATCAAGTTCTACGTTGCCTACAAAATAAACTGGCGTGTAAATGTTTTATGAATCTACTAGAAAGATGAAAATTAATTTTTACGGTAACAACTACAACTCCAAAAAGTGTTATATGTCAAGTGTATCGAAAGGATGGGGCATTCTAAGAAAATAAACCAAGTCAGTGAAACAGCACAATTTCATTACAGCTACGAGGCTACGATGATGCTGTAGAAGTTTTAGGAGGACTCCGCGGCACAAGACATATTGGGAAGAAGGAAGAAGGCATTTGCATATGTTGATAAATAGAAAACTACAGCCAACAAAAATCTCTCTAGGAAAAATGTGAAGCTGTGAAACAACATCATACCATATGGAATAAGTGAAGGTAAACTGGGAGTGGAGGGATTTGATCGGATGTGTTGGATGATGATGATGCTGATGCTGACGGTGTTTCTGGCGAACAGGTATGTCTGGATTTTTTGTATACACCTTCACATGTAAGTTCATGTGTAGTAGTAATGTGTAGATAAACTACTCTTAAATATTTCAGTGACTCGACTGCCAAGGCGGCACAATACTACTACGACGACTACCACACACAAAGAGTTTATCTGCCTGGAACGTTTTAAAAGTGGAAGAAAGAAACCAGATTTACCAGCCGTGTAGCCATAATAGTCTGCATTCTCCCTCTTCATCGACACTCTACCATATGTCGACATTTCAAAAAAAAATTCTCAACATATTGGAACACGAAACACGACAGCAGCGCAACAACGCTTCAGCTCTCTGGGATGAGAAACAACTACCCCACTACCTACATATAAGTGTGTATCGAAGAATCTGAAAAGTTATTTGCTGGATCGCATTGATAACACCGTGTAAGTGACTGCCTGCCACCATCCTCCATATCCCGAGAGCATCAGAGAGAAAAAACAAAGCAGGGAAAGATTGTAAAAACTATACACATGTTTAGTGAGCCCCTATCTACAGCAGCAAGAAGCTATTTTCCAATTCCAGTCGCACTGTGATTTGACTGCAAAAAGGGAGAAATGATCTTTTTCTATGAAGAATGCACCACAGCTCGCTCTCTCCTTACACAACCGACCACCATATTTTTTCTCAGCTGTAACATCAGTTGTTGTTGTTTTTCCCTTTTTTGATCACGGTCTGTGTGGATGAATTTTTTCCTCGGGTAGACTGATGAGCCTCCAAACGTGATGATACAACCAAATAATTTCTTCCCTTTTCCCTATAATGTAACGCAAAGGGAAATGTATACCTGCTAGTTATAGGTATGGTGAGAGTGTAGATTGGAAAGGGAATGAGCATATTATGCGACCACAAAAACAATATATTCATACAAGATGTTATATGTATAAGGATGACGCACAAGTTTTTTTTTAAACTTTCGTGTTGAATACCATTCAGTCACCACCACTCTTGAACGGAATGTTACGTAGTTACCATTAGGTAAGTTCATTTCCTACTCTGTGGCTAAATATGAGGACGCTTCTCACTCAAGTTGTGCAGAGTTCTGAGTTTCTAACTTTAAAAACTCGCTCTCAGCGATAAATGTGATCAGAAAAGCAAATTGATGTGAAATGAAACATTTCTCCTGATCATTCGGGTAACTAATTGACTTGTCGCACCCTCGAAATCAATTTAACTTTTAGATTACATTTCTCCCGGTTGTGGTTTTGGTTTATCGAATTATGGAAGAAAGATGGTTCCATCAGGACGAATTCCGTAACAGAAGCACTCGTTGTCAGGAGTGAGTTGCGTCATTTCTCGTGGTATTTTACATTGAAGCGTGTACATAAACCACTTAAAAGCCTTTTGCCTCCCAGCAGCCTCTTTCCTAACCGTCACCAGTCATCCGACTTTCTAAAAGTTCCACGCCAATACTGACTTCTCTCATTAAAAGTAAAAACCAGTAAAAAATAAATCAATTTGTACACCACTTGACTTCAATTCACTGGAGGCGCATATAACGTTCACCTCAAATGGAGGAGAGTGTGTGGATGAGGTTGACACACACAGAGCAGAGATCACACGTCTTTAACGAAGAGAAAATTGGAAGAAGCACACAGGAAAAGGTTGGAGGTTGAACGTAATTGAATTTTGGAGAAATACGGTGGTCTTAGCCAACAGGTTCAATCCAAATCCAGCACTTGGCTTTATTGAACAGAAAACGACAGGGCATTCGACAAAGTTCCACAATTCGTTGTCATCCACACTGTCATACACCGAAGTAGCCGCTATCATCGTCATTATCAATAACAGAAGCAACATTACAAAAGAATATAATGGCAAGGAGAGAAAAAAAGCGAGCGAGAGAGAGAGAGATCCAAATGGGTTCAACCAAGCGAGCCCCAAGAACACAAAGAAAAGCAGCTGCCGAAGCAGCTGTACTTGTGACTTGTCTTGTGCTACTCAACGTGATTATCATCCCATCGCCTCACATCACCACACTATCTCTGATTTTTTCAGACGAATGGATATTCATTCGCCTATTCTTCTGGTATCTGTTTCTCTTCTCTCTCTCTCTCTCTCTCTCCATCTTTCTCTCGTCCTGAGTGTATGTCTAGAATGTGGTAATGATAGTTTTAAAAGCGTATAATTTTCTGCTCCTGCCGAATTACCAACTTGATATAAAAGAAAGGACGATTCCATGTTATAAAGCAACCAGATCGATTAACTGATGTGCCTTCGTATGTCCAAAATATACGCTCCGTTCTAAATAAAATTACTAAAACTTGCCACCAACACTTGGGTTCCTACTACCAACTACTGAAACCGTACCAAAGAAAAATGCCAACTCTTCAGAAAACCAATTACCACGCACAGGCAGAGCATCATCATCAGATGCGAGTGTGCTGTTGTAAGAGAAAAAAATTAAGAAAGAGGAGGGGATGTGCGCCATGACAGATGAGGAATCAAATTTTTAAAAAGTCCAAACCTTGCATATACGTAGTTAATTTTTCAAACACCCCTTTCCCCTAGTTGCATGAATTATAGTATTTTCGTGATAGTATATCGCAATAGAATCTTCATCATCATCATCATCATCATCGTCTGGCCAAGCCAAAGGTACAGCAGCAAACTGCACGCCAATCTTACGGTTACGGTGCCGCTGCTGCTGTTGTTGGTTAGGTGAATTTCGTGAGTTTGTACAAGCTGCTTTTGTTTCTTGCAATTAAATGAAATGGCAACAAGCCAACAAGCGCGTCGTAGTCATACCAAATATGAGGCTTTCCTTTCCTTGCACTTCTTCTGCAATGCTGGAAAATAATTTGGTATTGGTACTACTGACGACGATGCTAATGATGATGATGATGGTGGTCGTTGCGTCCTCTCTCTCTCTCTTTCCATATTCACCTCGCTTGTGCTTCTCTGGTACATGGATGGAAGTAGATACGAAAGAGCAATGCTCAGAGGCAAATCAGACAAGCCAGAGAAGCGAGACGCTCTTCTCTTCTCCTGAGGACGACGACGACGAGTTGATA
Organism: Callyntrura sp. NNG-2020; assembly: GCA_027744055.1. Classification (NCBI taxonomy): domain Eukaryota; kingdom Metazoa; phylum Arthropoda; class Collembola; order Entomobryomorpha; family Paronellidae; genus Callyntrura; species Callyntrura sp. NNG-2020. The sequence continues at coordinate 12,813 of JAHZNE010000965.1, read as the reverse complement.
TGCGTAGGTATGCATGTATGCATTTATTACAACAATCCTCGTTGTAAGTTGTAGAAGTAGCGGCAACCCAACAGCAGTACAGATTACGAATGAACCAACAACGCGAGAAAATGATAAAATAGGAATGGAATGGTAAATGGCAAAAGGGAAACATTTTTATGCCAGGGGGTTGGGTGGTGGAGGGTGCTGCTGGAAAACTATTTTATTATTGTAATGTCATTATTATTGTTATATAAAAGGCATATTTATGTATGTATATACATATATGCACATCTCAGCAGCTTTTGTATCACCACCACCACCAAATTTGCTGGTCTGTTGCTGGAACAGGGAATGCAGTGCACAGGGGTTGTATTGTATAACTAAATGTGAATGTGCTCTCTCTCTCTCTCAAACAGCATTCTCAAAAAATACAATGTCGGCGTACGAACGAAACAACAATATATTATCGTAATCGTGTACATACTTATAGTACTGATGCTACTAAATCGTATATTTTTTTACAGCGTAAGGTACTATATGACTGTATATACCTATATAGATTTTGAGGGATATATATGTAGACATGATTTGGATATAGAAGATTATAGGTAGGTATTTTCCTTTCTTTAGGCTTTTATTGACTCCAGCATATACATAGGAGTTCAGCTTCCCGCCATCTTTTTCGTATTCACAAGTTGAGCTGTACAACCATTGCGTGCATTGAATCAGGCTTCTTCTTTACGACACACGATTACTACCAACTTCTTTACTACAACCGCTACTACATACTACATACTACGTTATCCATCCACCGCGCACACCACCACCACCACCACACCGACACAGTCTACATTTTTATTCTTCCGTGCTTCCATGCAACATGAAAAACGAAACTTTTGTGTTCAGTTTTGAACTGCTGGTGGTGGAGCTACTTCTATGCTGGTAGTGTGACGCAGACATTTTGAATGTAACATGATGAGGCTGCTGAGAGAGCGAGAGAGGGGAGCGAGCAGGCACGTTTACAAAACATATTTGGAATAGAGAGAGAGATGAAGAAGAGGAGAGCTAGAGGGTCGGTCGGACGGTTGTTGGCTTCTCTTTTTTTATTGCCGCTTGCAAGGCCATCCTGGAATATTGATCTGAAGACTCGGTGGTGGTGGTGGTGTGATATGGAATGGTTGGTATAAAATTATGTTGCTGCTGCCTTTTTGGAAGAGGCATTGTTCTACCATTGTCATCAGTCGTCCCACTACTCCCCTCCCCCCATCGCCAACGCCAGTAGGCCAGATTGCTTGACTATGCATGCTCTCTCTCTCTCTGGCATCATGGCTCATTTTACGGCGTTCTCTCCATATTTTTCGAGATGCGTTCCGCTGTTGTTTATGTTGGTGGGACTTGTAGTATGTACCTATGCAAGTATGTATGGATTGTTGTAGTTGTAGCATTGCACCGCTGCTGGTGGAGATGTGCTTCTTCCTCGTAAAAGTAAAAACGCCGGTTCAATTGTACGTACGAGGGAAATCGTTTTTACAACCAAAATCGTTGTAGTAAAGAAAGGCATCATCAAAAGTCACAACTGCAACTTCCAAACAAGCAAGTGCTTTATGTAGTAAGAGAGAGGGGAGAGGAGTTTAATTTCTGTTTACTGTTTGCTTCCAGTATGATGAAACAGATGAACATCGACAGCGTAAAAGAAACGGTGTATCAACAAAAGTATACATGCGATTCTTATAGTTATACACATAATATGATGTGTTTGTATTCTTTCTTTTTTTTTACCGTGGGGGTATCCACAGATTCTTTGGATCCAGCCCGTTTAGTAGGAAGACAAAAATAACGCCTGTATACCAATACGTATTGAGAATGTGACGATTGCGACATTTATTACGACCAATGATTATATTCCATTGGGTTTTTGACTGCGGGGTAAAAAGTTACAGAGTGTTTCTGTAGGGCACAATCATGTTTCCCTTCCACACAACTGCACTAAACTAAATTGTAAATTAGGTGACGCATGATTTGTTGTTGGTTCAACTCATTTGTGGACACATTAGAGAGCTCACTCGGTCGTGGGAAAATTTCACTTAACAAAACCTAGTATACGTTTAGATGCGGTTAAAGTGTTAGACTTGTTGTGGGAAACTAGTTTCATGAAGTACACAAAAATATTCAATACATTCGTAATAAATATTTACTTTGAGCAGTCAGCACAATATTTGTGAGTGGGGCTGGGGTGGTGCACGTTCAAGTTCAAGAACAGCTAATCATAATATAAACTTAATTACACTTTGTAACTGTTCAAATTTTAAGGTTCACAAATACTCACGTTATTTCGTAATTCAATCAAATTCCAAAATCAATCTGTTACTTTGGGTTGCCCTTTACACACTACAATGCGCCAGTTCCTTTTTCACATTATTTTTTAACATTTTAATTAACATTCCCCATAGGTAAATGAAATCATTAAATTTATTTACGTATCTGATCATCGCATTTGACGATAAGTAGGGAGGTATGCACCAACATAATCATTACTACACGCCGGCAAGTATTACGGAGAGTAGAGAGTGCTGTTGCCGCTTAGTCATCCTCAAGCTTCATTACTACAAAGTGTTTAAAAGTAACTGTTTTTTCTCACTCTTCCGCCATCATCCTCTGTGCAGCTGGTGGGCTATATGGGAAGTTGGTGAAAATAAATGATCTACAAGTTGGCTCATCTGTTTGTGAAGCCCAACCCAGGTCAACACCAGCGTTTGATGAACACAACATACACACATAGTGTACCCATGCCTACATACCCTGTCCATCATTGTCATTTATTCACTCACGACGACGATCAGTATCAGTATCATCGTCATCATCATCATCAGAGGAGACCCCAGCAGATGAGCACCAGCTGGTCGCCAACTAATTTTAGTTATTTCCAACTTGTATTTAGTAATGCAACAAACAGCACCTTTTTTGGGTTACTTCTGTCGCCACATTGCATATTATTGAGCTCGTCTTCCCCGTCCTCATCACATCATCATCTTCATCAGCCCCATACATTCGTTCAAAGTACAAGCAGTCACAACCAAAAAACAAAAACCACAAACAAAACTACTTTAGTTAATTCAATACTGCTGGTATTGTAGTAGTATTAGTAGTACAAGCAAAGTATCCCTGATTACTTGTCCTTTTCTTTTGAGCTGCAAACACTAAACTCGTTCATGTTGGTTTCATCTTATTTGGAGCAACAGCAGCGCCTGTTTAAAAAAATTATCTGGTGTTTTGCGGTTTTAACTTTGGCGCATTCATATCGTATCATCCTCATGTCATTTGTTCGTAGTTGTTCCCAACTTTTTTTTATCCGCCTGCCTTCATTCTCAAATTATGTACAAAGAAGTTCAATTTCGCATATACAATGGTTTGCATTATATATTCATTTATTTTTTTTATTTTTGTCATTTATACTGCCGCATCCCATTTTTTCAGTTTATAATGACAAGTACTTCATTCAACCCATTATTACGCGACTTGCCCCAATACTATGCATTCATTACATGTTGGCTGTGTAGAGATTTCATACACTCTGCACAAAGACGGTTACAAAAATGATATCTTCTCTGAGATGAAAGTTGGACTGGAAACCTTGTACCATTGCTGTCATGTAGATAATTGATAATAATATTATTGCTGTTTTATTACCATATAAAACGTATTCCCAACTCATTGGGCTTTTTTTGTATAGGCAGCGAGGTGCTTATATTTTTTACAGGCAGAGAGGCAAACTAAAGAGGGAATGTGCAATGCACCGCGCTGTTGCCGTTTCTTGTTCAATTATGCTGATGATAACAATAACAACATTATTATGCATTCACTCGCATCAGTGCTATTAAAATTCTTCATCCTGCTTTTCGCTTTACCAAAACACACCAGCCAGCAAGTACACAACAGCTACATAATAATAACATTCACTCATACTTACTACGCTGAGTGAAAATAGTGTTTTTTTTTGTTTTTTTGAAGGAGAGTGAGAGGACAACAAGCAGTTAGTGACCTGCCTGTGTCGTTTCATTCGACAGTCGACAGCTATATGTCGGGGTCGGAGAACGTAGTAGGTAGTAGTAGTGGTAGTAGTAGTCGTCATTTTAGTTGCGCTCTCAGGGAGAAAACCATGTAACCAAAGAAACTATGCACACACATGCCTACAACAACAACCAAGTGCGCGGGGACGCGTACGCCAAAATCAAGTGATTTCTCTGGTATTTAGGACCAGCTGGTCTGGAGCTGTATAATTTTGTGTTGTCGTTAATCCTGTCGCGATAAACCTGGGAGGATAATTAATTTTGAAATTATGTTTTCACCAATTAATGGATATAGCTATTAATATCTCAATCGTAGATAGGTTCAGTACGCTTGAAGGCATTCCCCAGGGGGTGCGGGTGACGGTAATATCAAAATTAAAAATTAATATGTTCAAGTTTCGTCCAATTGGACTGGAGTTTTTCGACAATCGACTTTACAAGAGACGCGCTTCCCATATATGCGCATGACATAAATTCGTCAAAACACCTGTAAAATTACAAAACATGAATTTATTTCATTAAAATTTACTTACTTTAAAATTTAATTAAAACTTAACGCCTGCTAGTCCTATTTTTATTACCGAGATGCCGCGGTACAAACGACGTATCACCAGCCTGGTATCGGACTCTCCAATTCCGCTAATAATGCTGACTTACACACAAAACTAATATAAACATGGACCTACATTATATTGCAGCAGCATGCATGTACTTACTACGTACGTTGTTGTGTACATACTTAACCGGCTGGCGTAATAAGCATTCGAGAAGCATGCAAATCGTTTCGACTGGGTGAGAAACAACTGTGAGCTTTGTTGAACATTTGCATTTACTACTACTACTACTACCACCACCACTATCATCATGCATCACGAAAGTTACGAAAATACATGGGTTTTTTACAACAACGACAATCCCAGAAAACTCTGAATGAAAATAACCCGAGAGTGTGTGTGTATGTGAGAGCGAGGATTCAACACTCAACACTGATTCATGCTGTGGTCCTCCTGTCATACTACCACTCCGTAAAAGGGTGCTCCATCATCATTCATATGGTCTAAACTTACAACAACTATTGTCATTTTCCCTGCCATCTTCGACAAGGTACGGATTGAGTGTAGTCTAAACAACATGGTAAATAATAGGAGGAACATGCGTAACTAACTGTTTGTTAAACACATCCTATTACACATAAGCTGTTTACTTACACAGAATCCTTTCATAGACAAATATGCACTAGCTATTCCTTGTTCACTAAAATATTTTCAGGTATTACGTTAAATTATACGTTAGTTTGATCAATGCTTCTAATATTTTATATACAACTTTTTAATATTGTCACCTGCACAAAGATTCAAGCTATGCATATATATACTATTGAAAAAGCTAACCTGTAAACCACCGCACAAATTTATTCTACAATTCTGATAAACCTTTTTCTGACTATTATGCCTCTAAAACAACTATTCCATCTCGCTAGAGCCGGGCGGGACTATGTTATGTTATTATGGGATTGTGATTTTGAAAAGTACATTTTTCCATCAGTACTCACAATTAGTACTTGGCTCGGCATACATAATACATACAATCACACAACAATGCAGAACTTGTATTCAAACTACTTATCTTATGAGGACCACGTTAGGGATTCTTTTTACATACGAAGTATATTCAATATTACGACCAGAAATGCATTGTAGTTTGCAGTGGTGAGGAATTCATTTAGTTTAGTACAATTATAGTGGGGCACAAGCATACACTATTGTCTATTGCACCGCAAAGAGGAGCTTTGATGTACGGTATACTTGAAAAGTGACTGAAAATGAGCTACTCTTACCATCTAGATGCATCTTCAGCTCGTTAATTTTAATAATATTTAGTTTTTTTTGCATCTAGCATCTGCCCGGTAAATATCCAGCATTTCTGGTAAGTGTGTAAATTGCTTTGAAGATAGTGTAACCAGTGGAAAGAATTCCATTAAAAAAATAATCTACTGTGCATGATTAAAGAAAACAAGAGAAGCATAATTACAACAATTTTATAGATAAATGCAGCAATACACAATTACCTAGTTCACCTTAAGGATTACAAACATGTACGGGGGAAAGATACATACCATAAGGATGAAGGATTGTTTTGTAGTAGAGTAAATAATAAGTAGTATGTATGTAGCAGTGCAAACATTTTGAATAAAGTATTATTTTCTTCATCTTCTAATATGCCACTACTAAAACTGTGTACCGTATGTATACATATCCCTCCTCACGGATTCACAGGTTACCAGCATTGCATACAGAGACGCATTATTTACCTTACGTCGTACGTCGTCGTTGTTGTAGACATTTGGTGCATAAACTGCGTGGCTTCTGCATAAGAATGTGTCCATTTACCAACCAGCCGCTCAATTTTGTACACAAACCAGAAAAAATTGGATTTTACTTGCGGTACTGAAGTGGAGCACAAGACAAACATTGGCAGGCCGAGAACGGAGAAAATGTTAATGATAGAAAAACAGTTCATTATAATAAGCAACACTTGCCACTTCACTATCCATCATGTCATTCCACTCCACATTCAATATTCACTAACATTCTCATCATCAATACCCCTTGCACTTGCACACATAGACACACGGCAACAGTTTGACAACCTGATCAAAACCTATAGGACACCAGCACAACAAACACTACTAAAGGGTTGTGATTTCAAGCAAAAGTCGCCTGTGTTACTGTGTAACTATTAAAAACTTTTTAATTGGTACACATATATAATGCTAGTACTACTACTGTATTTGGTGGCAATATTACTTCCTTAAGAGATGCGATGTACATGATATTAGTTACGGGCTTGTAGTACTTAAGTAAGAGATAATACGTGATGTAGGTTATCAACTGGCGATTTCATTTTTATTTCGTACATTCTAATATTTTTGCGTGTCAAGTTCCCACTTCCCACGGTTAAATCATTTTGGAAACCGAAGACCCATTTAACTTTTAAAATTCCACACATCATCTATATTGTCATTATTTCTTTACTTTAGAAGTAGTAAACATAATATATAGAAATACCATGGTTTCGAATTTTCATGAACATGCCATCATTAAACCAAATTCGTAGTTCCTACGATTGGAATACAATAATAGAACAACTAAGGCCTGTAGGTTTTTTCCTGTGTCCTTATGGCTACGCACCAAAAGTTTGAGGCAAGCAAACACACACTCGTCCATCAACTAAATCATTCTCTCTGTGTGTAGTGTGTTCTCGCCGTTCTTGGGCACATTCATCATCATTACCTCTAACGATGTGTGTTCTATGTGTACAAGTACAAACAAACAACTCGCTTTGAATGAAATAGTTTTTATGCGCCTATTGCATCATTATAACAGGTCATTTAGTTAAGTCTTAATGGGATACAAGCGAATATATGAAAATATGTTGTTGCCGTTGTTAGCCACGGTGGTGGTGGTGCTAGTGCAATGGTATTGGTAGTATATCACCTTATGTCAGAAAACTGGTCTGGTTATTGGCCTGCTTACCTCTGTTGTCGTCGTCCTGGTGGCGGCACTTGTTTCTACATGATAATAAACTGATTATTGATGTACAATTATTATGATAATGACAACCGTCGAAAGAGATATGCACTGCAAAATTATCTTATCTCCCAAGCAGCTTAAATTTTATCCTTTTCTGGCCCTCCAAGTTTGCTTAATTTATACTGCATTCCGGATTCGTATTTACGTCTCTACACTTGCACCTGCAGGCAGAGAGGCATCCCAATAATATCCAACAGCAGCCATATGCAATAGTTATATACACATTTAAGTTGAAATAATATATTTGTGCATAATGCTGCCGCTCTGCGCTGGCATTGCGTTGCGTTGGTGACGGGTGACGACGACGGACGGCTGAAACAAAGGTTCACGTATGCTCGTGAAAGTTACTTAGGAAAAACTGTCTCATCATTCGTGGCGAAAAGGCGCATTATTTACTCAATTGACAAACAGGGGCTTACGACATACGCATACACGAGACAGGGCTTTTGGACACATTGTTGCTGGTTGGTAATCCATCCACAGTTATCTTGATTTTTTAATAGGAATAAAAATAGTAGTGTCATACTCATAACAAATGTGTAAAGACCATGAAAGCGTCGACGGAGCTGTTCCAATGATTAATGGCATGAAAGGGAAAACGTAAAAGAAAATAAACAACTAGCATACCACACAGAATTTGTTGTTAATGGGTTGCCGGTATAGTACGTACGTAGAATCGTGTAAAGTTACGCATGTGGGGCAACTTGCAACTGTGGATAATTATAATTGAATGGTGTACTATACTATGAAAAAGGGATGTACTGTACTACGATTCGGTTATCTGAAAAACTCCGAAAAAATTATCATTGGAGAATGACGAACCACGAAGTAAATAATAATGTATTCTTAATCTGCGAGTCTTTTTGGCGGTACGTGCCTGATTTACAATAAAAACGACTAATTAAACTTTTAACTTCTGTTGTGGCCTGTGCACAGGGTCCTGATTTACCATAAACAGATTTACATTTCATCAAATTCGAGCAGTGGTTCATAGAGGTAACCTTCTACCTTTGGAACATTTTCGATTTTGACATGCGACGTTCACTACTGACATTCAGAGACACCCCATTGTGTCTCTGAAAACAGAATGTCTAAACTCCTTTCCATTCTTGAGGAAAGAACGAGCAACATAATTGCATTACGTGAGTCGTCAATTAATAAATAAACAGTTCGTTCCATTATCACTGTCATTTTCGGATTTGTTTGTCAACAGTAATTAATGAATACAGCTGATTAACTCTACTACCGCATTCCTTCACAAAATTATCAAATTATTGTTATTGCATCAACGACAAAGTTTTTATGCTGTATGACAGGTTGGCTGTCTCAACTGAACTGTACTTTGCAGTTTTCATTGTCAATGTTGATGCACTAACAGGCAGCAGATTAGTAAAAATATATTTGCACTCTCACACCACACAGTCAAATAGGTACAGGTACAACGCTGGTTCGATAGGTTGCACGTTGTCAGTAATCGGCTCGGTCGTCGGTGGTGTACCGTTTTTGTAATTGTATATACCTAAATCAAAACGTTCTCGTCTAGTTTTCCCAGTGGGCTTTCCCTCAGACCTAATTTCCCTCGTGCTAAATTGCCTTGACATCAAATTATTGTTCGATATAATTGCTTCTGGGTTAACCTGCTCCTAGTTCTGATTGCCCCAGGTACTAGTCTTTTCTTAATTGACTTGAGTAATTGTTCTCCCCAATTAGTATTATGTCAAATGTCAGGCGACGTGATGCGTCTGTTAATATGGAAGCCCAGCTCATCCTTAACTTCATTGGTAGCATTCCTTTGTCTACCTCTCCTGTATACGCTTGTGAATTTATTAAACCATGTTTTATATGTACATGTTTAAAGTAAATTTTCTTCTAAAGTGGAACAAATTTAGAAAAGGGACACTTAGGTCTAGGAGGAATTCAACCCCGGGGTAATTTGAATCAGGAGCAAATCACCTAGATCCAATCATTCCGTTTAGGTTCACAATTTGCGATGGAGCTGTTATGTTTTGGGCAACTGGACGCTGTCTAACCCTCCTCATGTGTCCTCATTCTCCGCAATGCACTGACAAAAATACTCGAACAATTTACAAGAAGGATGCACTCACTTGACTCGTCTTGTGTTGTGAGTTTGTGAGTATTAAATCATTATTTGTCCGCGCGTTAGTAAATCCTTGTAGTGCCACTCCAAGTAAACTATGTATTTATGTATACCACCTACAGCATACCACACTCGGACACACTCATGCCAAAAAAATTGATCCATTGTGATGAACTTTCCTCACGCACGTCCATCAACTAAAAAAACGTTATGTTAACAAGCTTAACCACCTACCTTCTTGTACTTTATCAACCAGATACGCAAACCAAGTGTCAACGAAACCAACTTTCTAGGTGGCATTTGATGTGTGTCATCGTCATCTCATCATTCCACATTGTTTTCTCCCGATATCTGTAGTAATCCATACCTCGCACGTTAAAAGTTTGATGGTCGTGGTGCTGTTGTTGACGCACATGATGGACATCTGATTTTATTATTTTCGACGACAGACTTGTTTATTATTAGCAGTGCATGTATTGCATATATTGCATTTGTTGCACTCACTCAGGGTACACAGATTGAATGGATATTAGGAACGGCATATAAATTTGTCTGCGGTACGATGACGGCAATGTTGGTGCCATTTGAGAGAAAAAAATAGTCACCAAACCACCACGATATGGTTGATGATGCAATTTCAAATTCCGAGTAAAACAATAAACAAGTTTATTTGAGATTGTTTTCATGAGTAGCAGTAGCTGGTAGAATTTGTCGTCTGCTAACACGCATGTCGAAAATGTAATGTGGTCTTGTGATAACTCACAAAAAAGTAGATCAAAACTGCATTGTAAAAAATGAATGAAGTTATTTGTTTCCCTGCCTGTCTGTGCCTGTGTGCGCATACTATAGAAAATACAACTTTTGAGTAACTTAAAATAAGCATTTGGCTTTAATTGTGTAATGGGCTATGACTCATTTATGGTAGAGCTATGTTACCAATCAAAAGCGGAAACATTTGATGGGCCTGTTATTTAAATGAGAGCATATACGTAGGTTCGTAGATGTATGTAGATGTTATTAAGATGCATTTGCCGTTTCACAACTCTCTGACCAGATAGTTTAAGTTAACAGGAATGTTTACAACTCGGAGGGAATAAATGGTGACAGCTGACACAGCAATTTGATGATTTCATTTTTAGGCTAATTAAATTCTGAAGATAGGAATTAAACAAACGAGCGACATACTAATAATATCACTTACAACACAAGGCTATTTTCGTATTCGTATTGTAAACACGCTACGTCGTTCACGAAAATGTGCACAGTCAGTCGTTTCAAATGTTGACATTAAATTTGTGCAAATGAAAGTGTAATTTATCAGATATCTTGCTGTGGGTGACGAGAGATGAACAATACAAAAAGTAGAAAGGACAAAACCAGAGCAAACTGAAAGACGCAGGCAGATGAACAGTATTTGACTGCGGATGACTGTGATGATGATATATGAGAGAACCACATAAATATATAACGTACACAAGCTAATATGACAATTCGGAAATTATTTCAAGGGCAATGGAGATGCACAGGTGTATAGTAATTAATCATCGTCAATTCAACAATAATGTAAACCCCCCATACTACCGCACACCAGTTAGACCTCCAATACCGTTTGTATCAGGGAGTTGGTTAAACCTGTAACTCTGGTAATTTTTTGTTCGTTGCTTTTATACAGGGCATATGGAATGAATCCCATTTACAAAAAAGCATTGCATATTATATAATCAATTCCTGCCGGCCCATCTGCCTGATAGCAAGGTTACCGACATACCTGTTGTTGGTACGAGAAAACAGTGCCGACGGAGAAAACAAGGGCACTAATTGACATCATAATGAAGTCAAGTCTACCTATTCTTTGATGAATCAATGAAAAATTAGTTATGGTTATTATGGGGTATATTGACATAGGTTGTGTTGTGGATGGAGCAGAAATAAAAATAATTGCCAAGGGATTATCTAGAATCTAAATGTGACTTTGTAACAGGTGTAATATTACACTGAAGTCAATGGGTCACTCTTAAATTGATTTACGTCAGAAGTATTTGTTTTTATTTTAAAACAAAATATTAAATTGAATGGGGTTTTCTACAACTTCTTGAATGCCCTGTATCATGCGCTATAAGGGTAAACGCTTAATTGCTGTAATTACTGTTTGTAATGACTAATGACGAATTAATGGCAACATCAAAACGATAATAAAAGAAAATCACAATGAAGATTTTTATTGATGTATACTGACAACATTGAAAACGTCTTACGATGCAGCAGCAACAGCATTCGTAAACAGCGTTTTCGAAATAAATGGAGAAGGGATGTAGTTTGTCTTGATGCCGCTGCTAGTGGCACTGGTCAATGAAAATTGTGCTGTTTTTTTAGAACCATATGTGCACACTGCAAACAGAATATAATTCTATTTTCTCATTGTATCCCGTATACATGAACACTTAAATGTCAAAATACAGAGAGATAATGACTAATGCTCACTGGCTTGCTTCATAAACTTTTTTTACATCATCATACGTTCTCTCTGACGCGTCGTTGTGTTCTTGTATCCCAGCGAAAAACTGTGTGAAACTCGTCCATGAGAGAATCCCAGAAACGACGACTGAAACGAGTTTGCGAAAAAAGAAAATCATAACATCAGCAATTTTACTTGACGATTACCCTTTCTTCCATGTGCACTTGTATCCGCATTTTATTGTTGGAAAAGGAGAAAAACACGGGAAAAGGTGGATAGAATCATGATGCAACTACAAAATTATGTGAGAAAAAGGGAAGAGCTCATAAAAACGCGCTGAAGATTTTTTTTTAACTTATGAAGCATTCATTGACTACCTCTCAGGCACCTTTACCTTTCACTACTACTACCAGAGAATTGCATTTAAAAAGTAATAGTAAAAAACCCCTTTTTCTTTTTATTTTCATCAAAATACTGCAGGAAGGTATTGTAGTAAAAACATGCTTTGCTGCTGGTCACGTTGCATTGAACATCATCACATGATGATAATAAAAGCTGGCAAAGCTTATAATGTAGGACCAGCGTCCTGCAGTTTAAGAAATTTAGTAAGGACAACTC